>JALPSE010000008.1:47391-76406 GCA_030558545.1 Bipolaris gigantea
CTAATGCGAGTTTGAAAACAAGGTAAACAGAGACGCCAGCGAAGTCACGGCCGTACTCTCCGAATGCGCCGCCCGCGGCTACGGCTCCTCCCTCCTCCACGTCTCGTCCCTCTCGCAGGCGCAATCCCTCCCCGGCGTCGGCGCAATCGTATCCTGCGTCCCCAACTTCTCGCCCGCCACACCCCCAGAACACGAGGCGCGGAACATCGTCCGCTGCTTCTTGCAAAAAGAGCACAAAGGAGCGCTGCTGGAGATGTGCTATCATCCCACGACGTGGACGGAAATCGCCGACATGGGGAAGACGGAGGGGTGGCAGATCGTGCTGGGGACCGAGGCGCTGATTTATCAGGGCCTGGAGCAGGATCGGTATTGGACGGCGAGAGAGGTGAGGGAGTTGCCGGTAGCAAAGGTACAGGAGGCTATTGCGAGGAAGTTGAGTGAGGCGAGGTTGTAAAGTGTATATAACTATGACGGTGAGTGACTTTTGAAAAAACCCAAAGATTGATACAACTGTACATAATTCTATTTAGTTAATTGTTATTAGTTGCGTGAAAACTATGCATTGTCCTATGCTCCTGGACGGGAATAGTCTAGATGTCGCACTCGCCTCCATACCTCGCGTACCGTTCTCTCTTGACTCTGGCGTCCTGTCTCCGTGGCCGATGGTCCTGCAGGTCTAGAGAGAGAGAGAAAACCTCAAAGTCAGCACCTCGCCATATCCCACATAGACATACGGAGAAGAGAAAGAAAAAAAAAACACTCACCGAACAGCCAAATACAACCGACTCCCCAACCCCACCTCCTCAATCGGTGCATTCTCCCAATCCTCGGGCGGATTCGCCGTAGTAACCAACCCCCCCGCCTCCTGCAGTATCGCAATCCCAGCCGCCACATCCCACTCCCAGCAACCCCCTTCCCACCAGATATCCGCCCCACCCATAGCCACATACGCCAAATCCAGCGTTGCACTCCCCAGACTCCGGACCCCATGTACCATCCCGCCCTTCCCCCCTCTTCCCCCAATCTCCGCCGCCATATTGATAAAACTCTCCACCTTGCGATGCATATTCCCGTCGGGGATATCGCGTCTGTCCTTGCCCCACTCGCACGCAAAGACGCAGCCTGCGGGTGCGTTGGCGGGCATGGGCGGTATGCTGGGTTTCTGGATGAGCGGGAGGCGCTGGGTTTCGTTTAGGAAGGCGCCGCGACCCGCGCAGGAGGTGAAGAGTTGGTTGGTAAAGGGGGCGCAGATGACGCCGATGAGGGGCTTGTGGTTGTGGATGAAGCCGATGCTCGTGCAAAAGGTGGGGAAGAGATGGATGTAGTTTACAGTGCCGTCGAGAGGGTCGACACACCATGTTGGCGAGGCGTCGATGAGGTAGTCGCGTGACGAGTTCTTGGAGTAGGTTTCTTCGCCGATGAATCTAGGGTTTGTTAGGTGGATTGCGCGAGGGAGGTGGCAATGTACTTGTGGGAAGGATATTTTTCCTGGATTTTCGTCTTGATAAAGGCCTCGACGTTTTCGTCGGTTTCGGTTACTAGGTCTACTGCGTTCTCTTTTTGTACGTGTTGTTTTTCTTCTGCTGTTGCCTTCTCGCTGCTCATTCTTGCTTGGGCGGCATCCATGAGCATCTTCCCCGCCTGCTTCCCCACATCCACCGCAAAAGCATAGATCTCGTCTAGCTCTTCTCTCGAGAGCTCGGTCATGGCAACTGTGCGTTTGTGTATGTGCAAGAGCTACTCTTGGAATACGAAAGAGTATTGGGCCGCGATGGTCTGTATACGTTGGAATCCATTGCGCCGCTAGTTTCCTACCGTCTGAAGCCGTACCGGCTAACAACGGTAGCAAGGCCCACAGATACTATGCATTGGGGGGTCATCTGTCCTGGTTTGGGAGTTGGGGAAAAAGGCCGATCGTAGGCCTATGGGTAAGTCCTTTTCCGATTCCGACATCGATCCAAGCCTCAAATGAGCGTTGTGGAGACCAACACCAAGATGCTCCACGCACGCGTCTTCAACAACTCTTTCACCTGACAGTACTCAAAGTGGTTGAGTGAAACACTCCTAAAACGCGTCTGGAAACATGTCAAAGTCAAAATCCATCCTCCTAATCAACGGCCCAAATCTTAATCTTCTCGGCACACGCGAACCCGCAATCTACGGATCCACCACACTCTCAGATGTAATATCCTCCGCCACAGAACAATGTTCCAAGCTCTCTATACAATTCTCGCACACTCAATCGAATCATGAGGGCGTGTTAGTAGATTGCATACACGAAGCGCGTGGCAATGTCGACTTTGTCGTGATCAATCCTGGAGCTTTCACACACACGAGCGTGGCGCTACGGGACGCTTTGAGTGGTGTAGACATACCGTTCGTGGAAGTCCATATCAGCAACATTCATAAAAGGGAGGCTTTCCGACATCACAGCTACCTGAGTGATAAGGCTGAAGCGGTGATCTGTGGGCTAGGTGTATATGGATACGAGGCGGCTATCGAGTATGCTGCCAGGTTCCTCGAGAAAAAGGAGAAAGACGGAGAGAAAGCAAGGCTGTAGCGATTTGGTTGAATAGTTCTCGTGTATGGTCAATGAAATGGGTCCTCTACCAATCGGAGACGGCCCTTCACATCATGTCAGACGTTCGTAATCCTGAACCCTTCGCTGATATTCTGTCTTGCTTCCAAGTATGTTTGAAGTGCTGCAATAGCTGGTAGCAGAAGCATAGTCACACTCAATGTCTGCCCAAAGCCCCATGTGTTCTCTTCATCATCGTGTAAGCCACAAAACCTTGCCGGATCCTTAGGAGCAGCGAATTTCTGAGTCAAGACTAAGATTGCGGAAAGAATGGCCAACAGTATCTGGACTACAAATGCGATGGCCGGGTTGAGGAAGATGTAGTACATGAACTGTATGCCGAATCGAGCTGGAAAGAGTGTTCGGAACACGAAGTTCCTCGTGTATAACTCTCTATCCGTAACGCGACGGACGAGAGCTTGGAAAGAGCTTTCTGAGGAAGATAGTGGTGATTCAACTTCTAGGCCTTCTGGATTGTACAGGATACACACTAGTGCTGTCGAGAAGCCAATGATTATGAGAAACAAAGGTACCAGTAACGACAAACGCTGAACCCGGGTCTTGGCTACCTTCACGCCGTGGCTAGTCATAGCCATTGTTGGTGATAAGGCAATAGCGGCCATCATGGAAGCCGTAAGAAACACTGCGAAGCAGATGACGAGGATGATTCGGATCTTTGCAATGAGTCTGTACCTTTGAAAATATTTGCGTAGTGTTATGAGGGCAGCGAGGTGAGAGGATGACGACAGAGCGCAGATGTATAGAATTAGGACAAAATGGGCGCCCTGGACTTTGAAGGCCTTCTCGGATACCTAGAATGATTCCATTAGTGCAGAAGTTCCAGAGAAGAGTAAGGACGTACCTTTATCCATCCGCTGAGCAATACAGCGTATCCAGTGATGAGCTGCTGATCGCCTAGGCCTATAATAAGCGGGTCTAGGAAAGGACGCCACGCATAATGCTTCTTCCATTCGCGTTCTAAGAAATGCTCGCGAATAAATCGTAGTGGTGCGCGGAGAGTAAAATGGCCTTTGGTGTCGAAGGCTTGATCGAGAAGCATGGCAAGAATGGAGGCAAACGTGGTCATGAAACTCGCAATGACAAAAGAAATGACAACCTGTAACAGATTCTGTAAGATGGAGCATAGACAAAAGGGTATGTTCACTTACACTAATGCCAGCTATGTCAGGCTCAGCTCCATTGCCACAATCTCCGCCAAAAGACTCAGTGGTGTCGAAAGTGACCCAGGGTGGTGCCATGATGTGTGACTGAGAGATTAGGTGCTGGGAACGAACTTGTGGAAATGAAAAGAGCGCCCGGTTGTCATACGGAGCTCGAACATAGCACTGCAAAGTGCATCATGTGTGCTTTCGAGAGGGATTTGGAGAAACTGAGATGGGAGAGGCGGGGGGCTCATAGGAAAAGGGAAAATTAGCAGGTCTGTGGGCGGGAGGGAGATGGCGTCGAGTGGGGATGTTCGAGTGGCTGACAAGTGAGGAAGGTGAGAAAGTAGGTCGATCGTTCGGTATGTCACATGGCAAGAACAGCGGAGGCAGTAGCCCCCAAACGCACAGGAAACTACATACCTAGCCCTATACCAACAAACATTCAAAGATCAATCATAAAATATGTATTGTTCGGGGATATCCAAGCGGACTTTTCGGGTATCAAACGCAACTCTGGTATACATCTTTACTTCTGCTTACTCTTCGCCTTGACCCGGGCAGCTAGCTTCTTGATGTCCTCTTCTCCATCCGCCGTGTCTTGCTTTGACTTTTTATTACCCCGCTCTGCTTCTGGCTCGTCCTCGTCCTTTCCTTGCTTTCGTTTCTTCCGCCCTTCTTCTAATAGCGCCTTCATAGCTGCAGTCTCCTTGAATCGAGGATTCGTGGGATCAATGGCAAACTCATGACTCTCGTACAATTTCGCGAAACGTGGATCAGTAGTGTTAATCTTGAAGTTATCTTCCACCACTGGAACATTCTTCTTGGCCTTCTTTCCCTTCTTCTTAGCCTTCTCTGACTTGACAATTTCGTTTATGTCAAAGTGGCGCATCTTGGAATCGTCCTCATCGGCCATAAGTAGCTCCAGATTCGCACGTTCCGCAGCTGCCGCTCGGTCTTGTATCTCCTGCTCTGCCTTCTTGGCCCTCTTGGCCTTCTTAGCCTCGTGCTTTGAAGCCTTAGCAGCTTCCTCAGGATCGGAGGCAAAGAATGGGTCGTTGAATGGATCGTCGTCATTCGCATCCGCTGACTTTGTGGCTTCCTTCTCAGCAGGGGCGTCAGGATCTCGGCCAGCTTTCCTAGCCGCCCACCTCTCCTTGCGCTTCGCCTTCCTCTCCCTCTCTTTCCGTATGTACTTCTCCATGGTCGTCTCTTGCACAGGAATATCGTTCTCAAACACACCACCGCTGCCGCTCTCCTTAGACAAGCCTCCAGTAAAAGTGATTTGCATCTCACTGTCCGGCTTTGGAAAGTCGCGGTCATTCTTTGCGGAAGCCTTCTTCTTCGATTTGGAGGTCTTGCCAGGTGCCTCAAGACCTAACGCTGCTCTGAGACTTGCTGCCCTGTCTGCCTTTGCAGTCTCCTCTTCATCTTCAGAGGATGAGGAATCCGTGCCCAAATACGCTTGCAGTTCATTTTCGTCGATTTCCTTGCGCGAAAAGGCGCGCTTCTGCACTTCTTTCCTCGTGGCGTCGTCAGCATCCCAAGTCAGCTTGACTTTTGAGTGGGTAAGCGCGTCCGTCGAAAACTCGTTTGGCTTGTAGCCATCGGGCAGCTTGGAGCATTCATCGTGGGGATCTTGGTCGAAAGTGGTGTCGTCCGGAACAAATCGTAGGTCGAAGAAGTTTGCGCTTGTCAGATACTCCCGGCCATCGAGATTATCGTAGATGGACTTTGCAACATTAGCAGAAGAGCATGTGATGATAGCGTAGTAGTAGCGTAGTCGGTCAAGTTGGTAGGCTCTCAGCTTTGTCGAATCAAACTCTTCGCCGGTTTCTTCTTCTTGCAAGACGGCTTTTGACTGGCTCTCACCATCAGAATCAGAGGCATCAGAATCATCGTCAGACATGCCGATATTGTCCTTGTTCTTATTCGCGGTCGAGGCGAAAATCTCCCGTGGCGGACCTTCGATTTCCTCTCGCTGTAGACGCTCCATGCCAAACTCGCTGGGGTATATGATGACGTTGAGAATCCTCCCATCAGCGGGGACGAAAGAGTTTGCGACAGCCATGATGTCGGTGGCGCGGATATTGTCCCAGTCCATGTTGACTGCAGCCAGACGTGCGGAGATGTCACCAGTCGGAACCTCGTTGCCCTCGCCAGCGAGCTCGACCTGCTCGTAAATATCTGCTTCTTCCTCTTCGTCGCTAGAGCTTTCGTCTGACGATGATTCAAGCCCACCGTCTCGAATTGGGTCAAAGCCTTGCTGCTCAATCCGCTTCATTTCCTTCAGAACAGCCTGGTCCCGCTTCTTGCCGGCAGGGCGCTCGGGCTCGTCGTCTTGGTGGTCATCGTCGTCGTCCCCATCGCTATCTATCTCGTACAGCCTCTCGACGACCTTCTTGCCCGCGTCTTCTGATATCTTGCGACCATACTTGTCGACCTTGGCTTTGTTGTAAAAGTCCGGGTCGCTCTTTATGCGCGCGAATCGGGGATCAAGCTTGGTTTTGGTGTGCTTCTTGGAGGGCAGTCGAAACTTGGGGTCGGTCTGGAAATTCGCAAATCGAGAGTCGCCTGTGAATGGTAAGTGGGCTATCCCGCGTTGTGCGAGATGGCGTCGCATGGCTTACTGGCAGGCACACTGGCCTTTTCAGACCTTTCGGTCTTTTCAGCCTTCTTTGGCAATGGCTGTCGCTTAGGGAGAGGCATTGCGCAGTTCTTGTGTGGGGTTGCAGTCGTAAATGCGAATGCGACGCGCACCTAGGAGCTGCCGAACTTTTTCTGCCAGGCGGCAGCGTGTCGGCGTCAATGGGCGATGATTGGATACCATGTCGGGGGTCCAAGCGTAGCCGGGGTCCAGATGCTGATCTGGGGAAGCTGCGTCACCGTCATACAGGTTCGACTAAGAGGGGAAATGCATCACACGACGGAACCGCTTGGGACCGACCGCTCCTCAACCATTTTCCTCCTTGAAGCCAGTCTTTGTCCTTTTTTCTCATCCAGTACACCACCACTAGCTGAATAGTCACTCGAAACATCACAATGACTTACTCCAGGCTTCTCACGTAAGTCACTCGATTGGGCCATGCAGCTCAGCTCCCTTTCCCACCGACTTTATAGCTGACACCGGCACGCTTCCTAGACCCCGCAGCATGGCAGTGCTGTCTATCATCTCCCTGGGAGGCGGCTACTTCACCCTCAGGTCACGTACCCTTGCAGACAAACAGACCGTTCGCAGCAATGGTGACTTTGCTGTCTCCGTTGACCGATCCGGTAAGTCCCGCCATGCGCTGATGTACGCCCTCCGGTGCTGACTGCGGGACGTAGGTGGTGGTATTTGAGCATAGAACACACTTTGTTACCTCTCAATGGCAGAGACCCTGCTATCTAGCGTTTCTTTTCGGTGGCGTAACCAATCTCGGCTTATTTCGCTCCCTTATCCAGGGTATGCCTGCAGTATCATATGTTATCCCGACATATGCAGGCGACTTGAATAGCGATATCATGTAGCAAGCAATTTGATATCGCTAGCAAAAAGACTGCACTGAAACCATCACTTGCTGTGAAACGTATGCCCAATGTCACGTGAGCGTCTAGTCCGACAAAGGGTCTGTAAAAAGTATACTGCGCACAGGGCGAAACACCTTTTTATCGTAGTGGGAACACATACTTTCCATGTTGCCCGTCACAGGCTGGGCTCCGTCTCAGACTCCCTACACGAGCAGTGCGGATCCGTTGGGTACGTAGCCACAATTGGCCGACCCACCCGTTGCTAAATATAAACCACTCAGCCTCGATGACGAGAAGCCACGAAAATCACGAAGCAAGCAATCGCTAGCCTTGTGGCTTATTGCTGGTAATGCGAAACAACTTGCACGTCCCTCGTGAGACAGGAACTCGTCAAGCCGCCCGGGTGGCTTTCAGCTGTGCAGCTCAGCCTTTCACGGCTACGCTCTTACCGTTCCACTGCCATGCCCCGGCGCATACCAAGGGGGCGTCACCAGCATTGTGGATATAACCTTTCGCAAGCGGACAGAAGGGCCCCGCTCGGTCATACCCTTGGCGCATGCTTACGAGAGCTCATCCACCTGCGCGCTCGGGTAACGGGATTGTCATGGTTTAAGCACAGCTCTGCCACGCAAACAACACATCATCTCACATTGCTACCACACTCGTGCTTGGTGGGCCTATATTTTTTATTATTAACTTTTGCTACTTCCTCGCCTTGTCCGCTTGGCTATCTCTGATCCATGGTTATCTAGACGCTAGCGCCGGGCGCCCAGTCTCACTATGCGTATCATGACCAGCACCGCAGGGCACTCTGCCATAGAAAACCCTTCTCAGAACAAGCTTCAACAAGGAGGAAACAAAATGCCACCTCACACGAACGTCGTAGCAGCAGCAAGCCATGTCCGTCAAATGTTTGAGAACAAGAAGCTCGCCTACAGTATCATGGGCGCATTCGAGATGTTTTGCCTGGGCAGTGGGCGCCCAGTGTCCGACCTATACTTTGCATATGAACACAAAGACTCCAACCGTATCAAGAAAAAGCTAGAAGCAGATCAACGGTATGTTTGAGCGAATTGCCTTGCAATCCGTCCACTGACGATGACAGTATTGTATTGACTCATAGCATGAACCCATTAACCCCATCCAAGATATTGGTACAAACAGGGCCTGTGTACCAAGATGTAGGATGCACGAGCTCTACAGCAGTCGAAGTATACTTGCTACCATCAGGTGAGTTCAATTCTTAGCCAAACGCAGCTTCGAACTGACCATTTTTGAGGTCTATACGGCACACCCCCCAGCGGCACTCTCAAAGACAATATAGTCATGTTGGGAAACAACACAGCAGGCATGCTTAGGACTTTCAAAGGTCTAAACATGTTGTATCTGGTCAAGTCACTCATTGAGTTCTGCAGACTGCGCGATCTGAGCTGGAGCCCTATGGAGAACCTGCTGCTTCTGTGCGAGCGCTACGGAGGCCAGGTTCAATCTATTCGGAATCAGTTGGATCAGAAAGCGGTATACCAAAATTTTCTCAACACACCCTTCTTCGCCGGCTTGTCATGTGACCAACAGCGCAGATGCTATCAGATACTGGCCGGACAAGCACCACCGGCTACCACCGCAACAAATTTCTCACTGCCTCAAAGTGGCTCATCAAGATCTCATTCCACCGCCGACATACCAACTACCCAGCCTATCTCTGATGACTCGTCGTCAAACACTTCCCAAGGCCTTCGGCAGATGGAGAAGGAGAGGCCTTCGCTGAAACACACCCTCAATAATGGGTCTTCCTCTGGAAATCCCCCTCTAAATCCCTCGAAACTACAAGGAGCCACACCGCTGGTAGGAGATTCAAGATCAAGATATCGTTCTATCAGTAGTGTCAACACTAGGTGTGTGGCCAGCGGTCCGCAACTGAGCCTCCAAATGCCTAATGAACCAGTCGGAACCTCATACACGTACCGAAGAACTTCAGCGCCAGTGCAAAGTATTCCGCCTCTCCCAACTCAACCATCCAAGTCCACCACTCAGATCTCCCCGACGACCAATATTCCTCCAGGCATACAAACCAGACGCTCTCTTACAAGATCCAGTGCTCAACGCGCAGGATTATGCGGAGCATATATCCCCAACCAAACGCACACTTCTGACCCTATCTCCTTGCCTCAAAAATATCCTCAACGCCACACAGAAGCCTTTGAAATGTCCGCAACCCCCATCCGACACAAAGACACCCAAGCACCAACCTCACTCCACGAAGAATCCGCAGAACAAAAACAAAAAAGATACCAAGTAGTCGGCCCAAACGGCCTCCACCAGCCCTCCTCTCCACCCCCAACCTTCGCACTACCCTCACCTCCAACATGCTCCCACAGAACCGACCCCCCACCCGACCCAATTTACGAACTCGAATCCCTCCCACTCCGCACTTCCCCATCCTCCTCAAATGACCACGACGACAGCGAAGAAAAAGAGGACGACGAAGACATCATCACCTCTCTAACCGCAGACATCGAATCCGCCCTGGCGCCCCGAGCCGCCCTTCCACAATGCCTCAGTGTAAACATTCAAACCGCGTCTCCGCCTTGCATCAATCGAAACACGCTACCCGCAAGCCTGATACCGGGATACGTTGGTACGCAAAGACCGTACACGCCACCAGAGGATGACGAGGCGGAGCAGGGAGGACAGGGCATCGAGGGCGAGGGCGACGCAACGGGTCTAGCGTCGCCGCCGCTTACGCCCGCGCCGCTGGCTATTCACAAGGCGTACCGACTGCCGCCGGCGGCGGTGGGGATGCGGAGTGCGAGTTTGACGAAGGAGGAGGAGGAGGAAGAGGAGAAGAAAGCGAGGGCGTCGCGGCGTGCAGATCAAGAATGTAACCTGGAAAGGGGGGCACGAGCGTCGGTGGAGGAATTGTTAGATTCGAGTATATTGGCCATGCAGTATCAGGCTGAGTTACCGGAGTTTGATTACGGGTATGGGGGTGGGGTGGGGGTGTTGAGATTTGATGAGGCGTGAAAAAGCAAGTTGCGCACACAAGAGAAGAGAAGAAATGAAAGGCAAGGGAATCAATGTATAATGCGATTACTTCACAAGATAAAAGGGTATATACACCTATATTCTCCCATACAACAAATATAACAGCAGAGTTGATGCAGCGTTTTTTTTCTCTCTCTTCGCTACAAACTTTTCACAATGGCACCTCTTCCATCATTTGCATAGCGCCTTCGCGGCTGACGGTGATGATGACATCTCCGAGTGTGCGGGTGGAGAAGCCGGCCTCGGAGTATCTAAAGTAGTAGTCCCATTTGCGCTTGAAAATATCGGCGCCCTCGTTGTCCATGCCCTCGCCGCTCTTTTCCTTGATGAGCTGCGGCTTGATGGTGGATTCCCAGGAGTCCAGGAACTTTTCGCGCCACAGTCGCAGCGCCTTGGCGTAGTGTGGGCCAATGTTTTCGATGCTGTCAACAATGAGAGAGCCCTCTGATCCCGTGTTGATGGATGCTACGAGCTCTGAGACGGCGGGGAGGTGGCCGCCGGGGAATATGTAGCGGCGGATGAAGTCGTCTGATTTGGCATAGGCCTCGTATCTGGCGTCGGGCATGGTGATGCACTGGAAGCAGGCGATGCCGCCTTCCTTTTTTAGCAGCTTGTCTATGCACTTGAAGTAGGTGAAAAGGTATTCTTTGCCGACAGCCTCGAGCATCTCAATTGACACAACCTTGTCAAAGGGTCCTGTTTCTGGAACTTGCAGACTGCGGTAGTCGCACAGAAGTACCGAGATCTTGTCGGACATGCCTGCTGCTTTTATGCGCTCCTCTGCCAGCTCTTTTTGCTCAATGGAAAGAGTGAGGGAAGTTACCCTGCAGCCTGTCCGCTCGACAGCCCGCATGGCAAAGCTTCCCCACCCTGTACCAATCTCCAGAACGTGATCTGTTCCCTTGATGTGTGTGTTATCGATGAAGCGGTCGAGCTTTCGCATTTGTGCCTCGTAAAGGGTTTCGTTCGCTGAGAGGGGGTTCGACTTTGGAAGCCATATCGGGCACGAATAGGTCATGTCTTTCGAGAGGAATGCAGCAAACATCTCATTTGAAATATCGTAGTGTGCAGAGATGTTGAGGCGAGCATTTCTGAGGTTGTTGCTGCCTCTTAATAGACCAGCAAGGCCACTTGAGATTGCAGAGGTGAAGGTTGAGCCGTTCGAGAGGTAGTTGCGGTTTAGGATGAAGAGCTGTACACGTAAGTCCCTCTGTAGACTGAGCAGTCCTGAGCCCCAAAAGCTTACCTCGAAGAACTTGGTCAGGTCCGGTGTTGAGACCTCCCCCAGCATGTAGCTCTCTGCAAAGCCCTTTTTCCTCTTTGTAAGCATTCGGTCGATTGACCCCTCCAAAGTCCATTGAGATGCGTACCATATCTGCAAAAAGTGCAATTCGCACCCAAAACTTCTCGTCGCGTACATCCAGGAAAGCAATTGGTAGGCCTTCCTTGTCCGAACCAAACGCTACCGAGGATTTGCTGGAGCCGCCTTCGAATACAACCAGCTTACCATGCTTCAGATTCTGGAATTGTGAAAGGGTTCCATTTTTGCATAGGCTGACCAATGGTCCCCAACCTTGCGATGTAACCGGACCTAGGATTGAAGATACTGCTCCTGTTACCGAATTGTATATCGCCATTTCTTCAGATTATCTTGCCGCGCGAAAAGGTTCCAATGGCACTGCAAGTTCAAATACTCAATTGTGCGTCTAATGTGAGGAATATGATAATTGGCTCCTTCAAGCGCCTGATCAATATACAGGCCCCGCTGTGATGCGTTCGTGTTGAGCGTGCGGGGTCAAGGTATCGCTCAGATAATAGCCAATCGAGTTGCGACTAGTATGTGAAAAGGCCGAAAATCATCGCTACAATAGTATCGTGAACATGTAGAGAAGGAAACGGTACGAGGAGCATGAACAATAGAAGCTGCTCAAGTCTAGCGCAGGGCACAAAACGGTATTTCAGAGCTCCAGGTAGCTTGCCGTCCGCAGGCCGGATTGGCCGAAAGCCGAACCGGAATATTTGTTTACGCCGTTTCGAAGCTATGTGCCTGGTGGGGACTATGGAAAATGTGATGTAGCCGGTGAACCTTGCCACTTTGAGTGATCAATGACGCCGTCTATCCGCCTAAATATCGTGCGTGAGTGGTGCATGTCCCGGCTGACAACACGTGGAAGCGGGTGCAAGGGACATGGCAGATTTGCAAAGTCGCATGGAAGTCTGTTCCTGGATTGCCATGGATATTGCCATAGTTGAGGGGTACTGAAACGAAAAAGCTGTCGTGTAACACAGAGCCGCAGTTTAGAGTTCGAGAAGCCATATGTTCCGAAGCTGGGTGGGGGGCAAGTTATGCAAGAGCATACATCTTAGCGTCTCGGGCCATCGGCGGCCTTGCGATCATAGTCTGGGAGAGAATCGACGCCGGCAGATTGTACGGACTCGCAAACACTCTATGACCGCAGGTTGCAATCACTAGGTAGGGCCGAAGGTACACCCTGGAGAGTTGGTAATCGACAGAGACTGGGGCCTCGCGTTCCGTTTACTGTAGGATCCGTATCGTCGTTCAGGAGTTGAGTCAAGGGCGAAGAGGTGCGCATGTCACCATCATGTTGGACCTGTCGGCGGGCTAAACTTGACGAAGAGAGAATCAAAGAAAGAGAAGAGATAAACAAGGAAACCAGTTGACTTTGTACACCTATAGCTTGGTTTACTATATTGCAGCATCGTCATCATTAGCTGTACCACATGCACTTTTAGTCTGTGCGCCCGCAGACACGCTTACACACGGCCACGGCGCGTCAACGCGTCTTCCGCGGCTGCGCTTCACGTATTACCAACTACACTACAACCACACAGTCGAACAGTGAAGTAAACGCCATAAAAAGATAACCATTTAATATCACCCAAAATGCTCGCCATCCAGCCCTCCAAACCCCATAAGTGCACCCCGAACCTTCTCCCCGCACGCATAAACCACAATGGCCCTATTCCTTCAGCACCACAATACTGGAAGCCATCCACGGACGATAAAGGCACCCAGCACGTCCACTTTCGCGGTAGACACCTCCATGGCACTTTGGTACCTCTCCCAGAGAACTACACCGGCGCCATCCTCGCAGTCACCGACAAGCAATTACCACAGTTGGGACGACCCGCGCAGTCAGACGGGGACGAGACCATGGAGGACGGAGAAGAAGAGAGCATACCAGTAGAAGTCAATATTGCAGAACAAGTGGGAGAATTTGACGAGGTCGTAATCTGGGGGCACGGAGGAGAAGTAGACCCGGGGCAGGACATGTTTGTCAGGGGATTAAAAGAATGGGTGGAGTTTGCAGAGAGCATGCATCTTGATGCGGATGACGAGACAGTCACAGAAGCTGAAACCGAGAAAGAAAAGAAGGGTTGAGGGATCGTCAGTATGCTGTGTTGGATTGTGAACGCCACGAGTGTTTAGTGCACAGGGTTATACCCGTCGAGTCGTATTGAGAAACATGCACGGTGTTTTGGAGAAACACGTAAGATGCGATATACGGCTGCCGGCCTTGACCCGTTGTCAAAACGACCAAAACAACGTCAAGTCTCATACTGTACTCTCTGACCACTTGGGTCTTGTTTCATGCGGTCTTCTGGTATGTAGATGACTACATGCAAAGACGACGAGCATGACGAAGAAGCAGGTGTACATCAAGATGAAAGAGCCAATGTGGCGCTGCCCAAGATGAGCCTGAAATGTGACCAGGCAGAAAGGATATATCAATTGCATCTAGAAGACGAAAATACCGTACCAACAAATATGAAAAGTCATTCCAACAAAAATCAAAAATCAACCCACCCAACATCAAACCCCCTTCTCTCCTATTTCTACCACTCCAACATTCCCCTACTCAGACATTCCCCTTTCATCCATCCAAGCCCACCACACACGCACCCATCCAAACCCACCAGCCAACACCACTAAAAGCCACCCAACCCGCGGCCCAAATTCCGCACTCACCCCCATCCATCCCACGCCCACCCGCTCCTCCTTCGCCACCGACTTATCAGTCAAATAGTGGGGGTCTCCACCCACCCGCACATACCCACCCTGCGCCTGCCGCTACCGCCTTGCCACCATCGAAATCCGAACACTCGGGTTCCGAGGGAGCGAACGCGAGCTGAGGTAGGGTGGGCTAGGTACATGGGTAGTGGGAGGTTAGGGCGATTGGGATGGAGTAGGGGAAGGAGTGAGGCTTCTGTGAGGATGTGGGAGGAGGGAGGGACAGGGCAAGGATGGTAAGATTGGGTTTGGAGATCCTGTGGGGGGTTGGGATGTGGAGATTGGATGGGAAGGGGGAAGGATTCGGGATCTGGGGGTTTTTCTGTTTTCCTTTCGTGAGGGACTCAGATAGATGGGTGGATGGCATTGTTAGAATTGATAGTTTGATCTATGTCGTATGTCCCTGATTGGCAAATTCTTCCGTCTTCTGAGCAGAAATATTGGATATTGGCCAAGAATGGAGTTTCTGCAATCATTCCATCTTCACAATTTTGATTCACTCTCGCCATTCATGCCCGTATCCGAGAAATCAACGAAACTTTCTTCCCCATCGAAATGCCTAATGACGCCAAAAACCGTCAGCAAAGCCATAAGCTCATGGTAATTTCATGAGACGTTTACCCAAACGGTCATCGCAGGAAATACGTCGTGTAAGCTTCAGTCCCGTGTGAATGCCCAATCCCCGGCTTCACACCAACATTTTTTGCATGTGGAGAAACAGCCGGAATCACATGAGTAGTGATCACACGACGCAAATCCCAAGAAACCCCAAGACATGGGAAGAAGAAGAAAACAGATCACACTTACCAACCTCGTTCCGCACCACCAGACAAGAAAGATGTCTCAGAGTTGAGCTCACACTCCCAGTTCCCAACGATGCCCTTTTCGGGGTCTGCCGACCTCCGAACGAATCTGGACAGGCCAGCCGTATAGCACTGGAAGTCGTCTTCATCGGGATTCTCCGGCATCCGACCTGTCAGTACCCTACCAGCAGCAATCATAGTAGCCGCATGAGTACAAAGCAGCACGCTCTTTGGCTGCTCCGGATCACTATCAAGAGTCGTAACAATGTGCTCTAGCGCCTTTCTCACACGCTGGTGCAGCTCCACAATCGACTCGCCCCTGGACCCCGCCATGTGCACGGAAACATAGTCGGCATCCAAGTTGTCAAAGTGTGCAGTCAGGAGCTCGACACTGGGCGGCTCTGGGTGTTCAAAATGGGCACGTCCAAAGAACTCTCTGTGCACAGACATGACGTGTTAGTTATAGTGAACGGTTTTTGGTGCTCACGCACTTGTCGCCTTTTTTTTCGCCAGAAGATCCACCGTCGGCCCGTACTTACCCTATCCCACGATCGACCCTAATCTTACCCCTGGTCTCTTTGCCCTCATTGAAGTACGCGTCGCTGAACGGCTTCAGCGTCTGCAAACAGCGATAAAACGGGCTAGAGTAGATCCTGTCCACCGGAGGCTCTACTCTGGCGAGATAATTTGCCAGCTCCTTACTCTGCTGCACGCCTTTGGCAGTCAGTGGCGGGTCGGTCGGTATGCCGGTTGGTGTGCGTGCCATGGACGCGGTGTAGATGCCTGTTTGAGGGTCTACCGACCAATTTGCCCGAAACTAGACATGACAAACACACCGTCAGAATACCTCTTCCATAGTGACGGTCAGCAGATCGGGGTGCAGAGAGATCGTGACCCCAGGGTTCGACGGGGGCGGCTCATTTAGCGGAAGGACTACCCCGTACGACACATGACAAAGTTGAAAGGAACGCGCGATAAGAAAGGGCAGTAACGCAGGGACAAATGAGACGGGTGAAAAAAGGTGTAGAGAGATCAAGATTCATACAGCACGGCCCGCGGCGCATTTGACGCAACGATGAACCCAGGACGGCCTCTTACACAGTAGAGAGATAGCAAACTTTATACTTACCGCATGCCGGACGATATAGACGACCTCTATCATAGTCTCGGATTTATTCTTTCCCGCGCGGTTCCCTGAAAGCGGCTACGATCTCAGTGTTGAACAGTGTTTGCTGTCAAGCGCACAAACGGACTGCCTTGTGATGGAGAGTTCGCTACCAATCTCCCCAAGTGCCTCGGCTAATCACGCTTCCGAGATGCTAGCTCTGCAGGCGCAATGCTCAAGAATGGCTGTTCGTCTTGGGGGCTGCAGGCCTTGGAACGACTGATAATATTTGTCAGTGATTGCTGTGGTTGCACAATTTCCTTTTCCCAATAGGAATATGTACATATGCAGTGCTGCAAGCGAGGTGAGACAATCGGACCGTTCCCCCCATCCCATGCTCGACCCTTCTGGATGCATGTGTGCAGGCTACCAGTTAGCATACGCACGTTAGCAAATAGTAGCAAATAGTCGTCATTCACGTGTGAAGCACCTTGCGTGGGTTCGTTGATCAGCGCGGCAGTCGAGACCTTTGCTTTTGCAATCAAGCCACACACGGCATCATCGCCGTCGTCATAGGTAAATCCCACGCTTCTAGCCCTACGCATATAGCCGACCTGCGTAGGATCTGCTAGCGCAGCCCTCCCTTGAGATATTTCAATAAAAATACATGTTTGCCGCAGTCATGGTTGAGGAACGCGCCAGCCCTGGGAAGGAGGGCGCGGACGAGCTGCGTGAATTCGCGCTCGCCCTGCTAGCTGCTGACTGAGAATCAAGGGACGTACGCTTGCTTGACTATGTCGAAGCTTAATACCAAGTTTTAAGGGTCTCGGTGGACGGGAGGCTGGAATAGGCCCCTTTACTCGTAGAAAATGGAACGGCCGTGGCCATGGCCCGATGACCAGCGCATTCAATTCGATCCACGCGACGTCAAGTCTTTCGCATGCCCTTTATGATGTGGGGCTAGCGAAATCGTCCCTTTTGCTCGCGGCAAGGTATCGCTAGCGGCGGTGCAATTTGCGTGACGAAAAAGCGGTGCGTTGACAGTACTAAGGCTGATGAGAAGCTTCGTAGGGCCACTGGATTCGTTTTAATGGAGGTTCGCAAGAGCACGGAGGGCGGGCAAGCCTCGATATGATTTAATACACTGTGTGTTAGACTTGTAAGAAGTTGTCCAGGACCCTGGAATCTCCAAGACATTGAGCATTGATGGGCATCTGTGATTGGGCTGCCTTATCCGCCGCCTCCGAGTGTGCCTCATTCGTTATAAGCAAAACGGCGCGATCTGGCACTTGCCCTTATGGTTCCGGCCTGTGCCATGGTGTAGCCTGCTCAGAATGCGACTCCACACCGATTGCGATGCAGCCATCGACGATCCTGGCTGTCTTTGTGGTGTGGAGGGTGCTTTGCCGTCCAAGTTACACATTGATATGCAGGATTGTGTAGCGTAAGTAATGGAGTCGTGTCCAAACTTTGTATATGATCCACAAGGGTTCTAACGTTTCGAAAAGGCTAGGTTGCTATCCGTCTCCAGTGCGTTGGGTGCTTGGAGGATCACTTCGAGAAAACCTGGCTTGTGCCCGCTGCTGGGAGGACCTCTATGGTTAGGACCTCATCCCGAGCACTTCCGCCTGCGGGAAAACAAACACTTTTGTGGATAATGTAGCGAGCATCACGCGCACAGCTGTTATTCATTGCTGACACATATTACCAATCAGGCATTTACCTGGACGGTTTACGTGAGAAATCTCTGGGGTACTGTATGACGCTTCTACAACACCGTCTGTGTGGTAAGGAGGGCACATGGTCTCGCCATTCGAAGGCGTCGTCGATGATCGGCAGACTAGACCGGGCTCATCAGGACCGCTAACTTGGTACCAACGTAAAAAAAGGAAGCGTGGGCTGACAATGCCGATAGGCTAAATGGGTCCCTGTCAGAAACTCGGGATTGAATTGTATACTGGCATTGTAACGTGCGCCGGGTGCTGATGCACTGCTACACCAGAATCAGCAAGGGTATGCGAATCAGCCCCTCATGCCTCCTGTCCTCAGGGCTGCTAACCACGCGAAGATAAGCCAGAAGTTGGCCACTTGCGGTGCGCTAAACTAAGGCTGACAGTAGCTGTTGTAATTTGGCAGATGTATGTAGCACCTCCCCAGTAGTCGCTGCGTAGCGCGCAAGAAGCCATTGCGTGCGACGGCAGTTTAAAATAATCCCGTGTACCTGGAACAAAGCAGCGAGCGCCTTCAGCCTTGTGATTTGCTTCAGGTTGCTGTAACGTGGCTGACGTTGCCCCTGGTCGTGTGACCCAGAGAGATGGTATTATTAAGTATTAACAGACACCGTCATCGGGGCCAAGATGCATTCTGCGCGCTCTTAGCCAACGAATCGGCGTAACTATCGCGTGAATTC
The DNA here is from genome assembly GCA_030558545.1 of Bipolaris gigantea. Taxonomy (NCBI): domain Eukaryota; kingdom Fungi; phylum Ascomycota; class Dothideomycetes; order Pleosporales; family Pleosporaceae; genus Bipolaris; species Bipolaris gigantea. The sequence goes on from JALPSE010000008.1 coordinate 66,039, forward strand.
TGCACTACACTTGTCAGCTGTCATGGTGTAGCTACGTATGTAGGCGCATAGGAGCACGCGAGAGCGAATTAGAAGCTTCTCTTGCTCCTCTTCAAGCCCCCTTCTACTACTATAAAGTGGGCAGCGTTAACACGGGCACAGAGGCTTATTCTCATTCATCTTAGCCTGACTTGGTTGACTGACCCGCCTTGCTGGGTGGACTTGACGTGCTTGGCAATTGAGCGCCACTCACTCACGTGTGCAATCGATTGGTATCCAGGGCTTACGCGGGCTAATTTATTGGGTGAGAAGCATCCAATATGTCAATGCTCAACCGTCATTGCGGCTGCGTCCACCTTGACATTCATAGGTGGCTACCCGTGTGGTCCACTTCTGGGGTCAGTTTGGTGGGGTAGAACCCTTTTATGATTTTGATGACGGTCTACCACAACCGATCGCCCCCGTTTGAGACGAGCACATGTTCCCGAACCTACCCGAGCCCGAATGGACCTGTGCTCGTCCAGGTGCTATGGATTAGAAAGAGAATTATGTGTAGTGTTTTCCTAAGTAAATAGGGCGTGGGATAGAAGCACAGCATGAGGGGCTGAAGTAGGATCTGGACGTAATGGAGACCACTGGACAGGGACCCATGTATCTAGGTACGCAGAACTTGTGATTGTAGAGGCATTCGATTTTTTGGCAATAAAATCAGTATATTGACATGGAATTAGTGGTTTTCGTGGATAGAAATCCGAGGGACTACTATGAAACTCAGCTGGTAAACAGTGTCAGCAAAGGGTTTCGTGATTTATCGTACATGGCGTATTAGGGGCAGCGAAGAAACAAGAACTTGCGAATGAAAAGTTGAGAACGATGTGATGGAGATCCGCGGAAACGACTTATTTTGCAGTGTTGTATAGTGGGATGTCTCCATCTGCCGCTCTGGTTGTGGCGCGTGGGGAGACCTTGCCTCTCATTCCAAGCTTTGTCTCAGTGACCCATAGGCGTAGGGCGATAAGGTACCGCGCAATGATGAAAAAGATGATAGCCGCGGCAAGAATGCCCATGATGTAGCCAGCAACAACACCTGAGGAGTTCTTCTGGAGGTTAAGAAAGGGGTATACATAAAAGCCTTCAGTAGCATGGGTAAGGTAAGCCAAGCCAAGGTAACAAGACAAGAGGAGAACAATGGGCACCAGGTCCAGCCAGGGCAATCTAGTAGTACTGGGAAAGAGGATTTCGCAAAATGCGTAGAACGAATTGAGAGCGTGCTGTGACGTGTTGGACCAGATGGAGAATGTGGTGGGAAAATCAGCCGCAAGGAGGGTCCAGAAAACAACTGGTTGACGCCGTCAGTTTCTTGAAGACATGCAACGCTAAGATAAACTTGACTTACTGGTTACGATCCATGGATAGACAACAATGGTGGAGTAGAACATGCTGTGGGCGACCTGCAGTGGCTTGGGCCAACGCGACAGGAACGACGTGCCCGTGAGCCAATAGCTTGCCGTGTGCACTGCAGAGAAGGCATAATAGAAGGCAAGACCCCAATACGTCAAGACAGTGAAAAAGGAAAAGGAATGCCGGGATTCCTCAGGTCTGCCGTGCGTAGCGTTCCAGCCAAAGATGGTAAACAAGGTCGTAAATGCATACAGGGCCAGGAGTAGGCGGTAGCCAAACAGAAGGCTGGGAGGCAGCGCCCAGGACGTAACAAATCGCGTGGGGTCGAAGTGGCCGGAGTAGGGCGCTGTTATTCGGTGACCAATAGCCATGACGGGGGTCGAAAGGTGCCCTGTTCCGTGCCGTAATAGCTGCCCAGTCTTCGGAACGCACCGGTAAGAGATGTGTGAGTGCTAAGGATAAACGAACAACGGTGTTTGCGATGGTTTATGAGCGGGTTTCGGGTGATGGCGGTAGTGAAGATGCTGCGACGTGGTGTCGCGAGGGTGCCAGCAAAACTCAATTTGCCCAATTTCCGAAGGCGAAGCTGAAAAAGGCTTCGTCCCCGATCCGAGTCAGGGCGGACTGCAAAGGGGGCGCTAAAGCAGCCGCAGTGCTCTAGTCCGCTTCCGGCCTATGCCTAGTGATTAAGACGATACCCATTGCCTGTGCCTTCGTAATGTAACGAAACTACTCCCCCTGGCCTCCGCTTGGGCTCCCCACGCTTGCACACATGGCTGGACGGCGAGGTCTGTTCCCACACACACTCCCAGACGCTGCCGGGGTCATGCCTGCCCCTTGCTTTGCATACTGGCCGCCGGCATAGACTTCTGCATTCTACTTTAAGACTGCATACCATCAAGTCTGACCACATATTACCCGGAATGCTCATGCAAACAACTCTGCCTACCAGGCGACCATCTCTACTCCATCTCTACGCTAGTATTACGACGACGTCGGTTCCCTCATCTCCAATCGAAACATGAGTGACTCAAGGATATCAGTACGCTCTCTCACTGCTCCCTTTGTAGACCACCACTGACCAATGACAGCAGAAAGCGCAGCACCTTGCCCGTATTCGGGACAACCAACGTGAGTCATTCATGCTTTCCTACAGACTTGCTATCTTGAGATTCCGTCTTGCCACTTTGTTCGACATTGCTCACTCGTCTACCCTCCTTCACCAGAAGTCACGTGTCTGATCAGACTGCCCACAGTGCTCTGTCTGTCAGACACCCACAGAATCTCCACTAACACCTGTTTGTTACAGGACGCTCACGTGCTCGTCGTAAAGAATACCTGCAAGAACTCGAGACAAAGCTGCGCACCTATGAGCAGATCGGCATCGAGGCTTCATCAGAGATTCAGAGCGCTGCGAGGACAGTGCTTGAGGAGAACCGCAAGCTCAAGGCTATCCTCCGCGACCAAGGAATGTCCGAGCAAGAAGTATCAGCCGCCTTGGAAAACACTCCAGACCAGTATAGCAAGCAAGTCCCTGCGGCATCGAGACTAAGTACAATGCTCGAAGGGAAAACCAAGCCAGATTCAAACACCTCGACAACCGCCTACGTAGCTTCCCACACAAAACCCATGTTAATTCCTCAAAACACGCCGTCAGTCCAAACCATCAGTTCCCTACCTCCACGATCTACGGAGTTCAGTTGTGATGATTCACCTAGCCCTGGCTCGATATTATCAGCTGTGAGCACTCCGCCTCCTTCCTATTCCACCACGTTCTATGCCGCACCGTCAACTCCACCTGGCACTGCGATCAAGATAGAGGATGTCACCTACGACTATCCCTACAACCGCCCCTACAGCAGCTCTTGGACCCATTCGGGAAATTTTGGCTATCCGGCAGATTCATTCAATTACTACAACCGTTCTACATGCGTCGAAGCCGCCAACATTGTGGGCACAGCGCGATCGGACCCTGGGATAGAGCTGGACACGGGTATGGGATATCGCTACCCTGATCAATATGGTCAAATGAGCAATGCGACACTTCTGATGATGAACGGCTACTCTCATCCCACTGCCATGTGACTGGACAGGTCAGGCCGCTCAAACACATCGGCCCCACGTCATTACTAGCAAATCGACATCTGCAGAGAGAAGACTTACAGAGGATGAACCTCAATAAGAAGTCGCGAAGCCAGCCACGCTCAAGCTATGGCTTAGGTGCATGCCGATACAAATCGCTGCACATTCAGCTTCACCTCACCACATACATACACGATACGTTCAACAAGAAGGGTTGCACACCGGCGCTGCCCTGAACCGAAGGCATCTACCTAGCCTGTCTCAATACCCGTGTCGCCTTGGAGACCAAAGCATATCCCACGTACAAAACGGAGGGAATGCCTTGTCAATAGCGTCATAGTTTTTTTTGCCGACCTTTTTACTAGATTACGATACCTTTATAGACAGTGCACATATATCAGTAAGTATAATGAGGGATCTCAGCTATTCGAGTACCTTGTCTCTTTGTTTACGCAGTTTTTTGCTGCTGCCATATCATCCTGGCCACCCTACGCACCTCTACCTTTGTGGTGAAAGAACAACCGGAAAACACCCCGCCTGCATCACAGGAATTCCGACAAATACTTATTTGGGTGGTTGTAGCTACTCATTTTCCCACCAGAATTCTCTTGTCGGCTTTCAGTGCTTGTTGTTTTATCCAATCTTCCAACGTTTCTGTATCCAAGGATTGTATCCATGTTCGGTGCATCCAAGCTCAATGCACACAATGCATTGTATAACGAACCCCAGAAATGCTTCTAATTTCTATGTTTTTTCTTTGTCTTTGGAATCGGCCGACACCTGGCAACTCTACAGATGCGGCATTCGGTATTGTTGTGCCTCAACAAAGGCGAAGTTCTGAAAGAATAGAAAACAAATGTACATTTCAAACAAAGGCTTTAGTGAGAACCACTTATGATGAGTATCGATTTAGAGACATTTTATGGCACTCATCTCCAGTTTTTTAGAATCCAAGAAATTTCAGAGTGTCCACTGATCCAATATGCCCCCCAAACGCCAAGCAAACAAAAACAAGAAAGGCCTAGTATCCAAGGGTCCCGACTTGACGAAAGACATCGAAGATGTCAGCCATCCATCTATTCATGTCGACTGGGCAATACCTAAGGCGAAGCGGAAACTTGATTTTGAGCGAAAATACTTGGACGATTACGCTCGGCCTTTGTACGAGAGAGAACCGGACGAGCTACGACCAACGCAAGCAGGCTTGCCCGAGGCTCAAATACGCACGCCAATCTATCAGAAATATGCGAAAGACATGGCTTCAGGAGATGCAAATCAATCGAGCGCAGCATTGCGCGACTTTTATAATGAAATCAAGAGGCTGAGTGCCAAGGAACCAGACGGACTTCATGATCTTGCCGCACTCACAGGGAAATTTGAAGAGGGGGACGAGAATGCTGCAGTAGTGCTATCCAGAGTGGAGAATCAAGAAATATTCGTCTTGGACAAAGAACGACGTCTGCAAGTGTACGTAGGGCCGTGTCAAATTTCGTGGTCCTCTGCTAATCTAGACTAGAACCGTCAATGATCAAACTGCTCACGTCGATTTCGTCAGACGGGCACCATCAGGCGCGGAGAACCAGAGGCTGGGCCATTTTATCGAAGTCCCCCTGGGGACGTCGATTACCGTCAATGGTATCACATACACCAATCAGGGCAGTTCCTCGCCTGCACCCTTTTTCATTGGTCCTCTTGAAGACTTCGCCGTTATTGAGTTGCTTTCGCAGCCACTGTTCTTCTTCCGACACGAAGGCAGCTTGAGGTATAAGGCGACTACTAGAAAAGCTGCTAAAGGCGAGATGGGACGTCGCGACAGAAACGGAGATGTTGCTAGTGAGAACGTGATAATCAGGTGGCTTCCAATTGGGCCACCAGAGCATACCTCGCAAGAAGGTGAGAACGAACCAGAAACTACTGGATCAATGTCTGAGATTTTCCAGAATCTCGCGAATGAACAACTACAGCAGGAGTTCGAGGAAGTCGAGGAGGTCGAGGAAGTCGAAGACGTCGAATATTCCGACGCATTCACCGACGACGGTCAGCCAATCGAGAATCCGTCCGGCTATCTTAAAACACACCTCAACCAACATCTGGAAGACAAAGTAGCTTCTCTTATCCCCAGGGTGGTCGCTTCCGTCAATCACCGACAGCCAGAAAATGCTGGGTTTGGTTTCATCCACAACAGTACCTTCTTCCGGCCGGGAAGAACATTACTTACTGCCCTCGCCCAGCAGTCTGGTCGCCACCTCCTACTCGTAGCCCAGATGCGACAGACCGATAAAAGAATCAGAGTCAGAGTCCTCTACCCACTGTTCTGGCGTAGTTCAAGTAATCATCGTAATAAGATCGATCAAAATTTGCGACGTTGGATTATGGCGTCCGAGTCGAGCGAGCAAACGACGGAGCACCTACTCATGGATACCGAATGGGTACCTTGTGCGCAGGCCACTACCCAAGAGGCTTCCTCCACATATACGGTTTTGAACGCGTGGGCCTTGGCCATGGGTTTAGAGCCCAATCCAGCATTTACGCCAAACCGCCACGGTGACGAAGCTTTTTTCATTCAAGCGGAGGGATTGTTCCATCTTGCTTTGGAGAATGCTCTGACTTGGAAACTGCTTCTGTCGTTCTTGCGTTGCACCGGATTTGTGAAGCAAGCGGTTACGACAGAGGTTGATAATAATGAAGATGCTGACCTGCCAGCTAAGGATCGCCGCTTTGATCTGCGTAAGCGTCCCTTTGATATTCTGGTTGCTGATCAGACAAGAAACGACAAGATTTTTCGGGCAAAGAACATAGAGACGAAGCAGACTCCCGTGCAGCTCGAAGATGGTATTCTTCACAGCGAAACACTCTCGTCAGATTCGTTCTCTAACGAACAACTAAATGAGCTGATGCCCCTTGTGCGCGAAGGAGGATGGAGACTGCAGGATAAGGTAAAGCAGCCGAACCAATACCCTTCCGAGGACACAGAAATGTCTGAAGCGTCTACTGAGACCTTTTTGTCACTGGAAGATTCACCTGCTCAGCCTTCTCAGTTGGATACTTTTCCCGTACCAGCTGAGTTTAATCCCTGCGAATATCTCCATAAAGAGCTGAGCAAGCTAGCCAATGGGAATCAGATCACCCAGAACGGCCTTTCAGAAGCACTTGAAATAGAGGTACCCCCGTTGAGTAAGAACGAGATCCGCGAGAGCATAGCATCCGTCGTCCGAGCTGTCAACCAGCGCCATCCACCAGGCGCAGGCTTCGCCACCGCATCCTCCACAACTGAGGTCGAATCTTCCTTCACCATAGGCGGAGACTTAATTTCAGTATACCTGCAAGAAGCAACCGAAACCCACAACCTCTGCATCCTGAGACAAAACCCCGGACCCAACAGGAATTCCCACACCGTCATTGACTCCGCACCCTGGCTAACAAGCAAAGCAGCAAGAGCTGATGTGTGTACTCGTATTGCCTACCATAAACCCATGACAGGGCCTCTTAAGTGGTTCTTTGCACCGCAACAGGCGCACGAGCATCATGACGGATATCATGTTGTTCTGAACGCATGGAGTATCTTGCTGAATTTACCTTTGAACGTTGAGGGTTTCGTTTCAAGCCCAGAGTTTATCCGCGATGCACATAACGTTGTTCAAGCTGCGCTGCGCGGTGAGGCCGACTGGCTACTTATTTGGGCTTTGCTGCGCTGTCATGAGTATGTGGCTTCGACAGAGGTACCAGGGGTGGGAAGAAGATTTGCTAGGACGATACCGGAGAGTGAGCAAGAAGCGTATGAGGCGTTTATGCTAACAAAAACGGGGGAGATTGTCGGGGAGGGCGTCAATGTGTGTGATCTGTTTCTCACTGGATCAATCCAAAATCACGACGATTCATTCCGCTGGGATCATCTTGATACGGAGGATCGAAACACAAGGATTCCCGAATTGCAGCGCAACGGGCTTTTCGACAGCACTTTGTCTCGTGATGAGATTCGAAAGCAATATGCCCCACTGAGTAAATCTCTCAGCCCGTGCGAGTCTCTGCGAGAAACCCTGGGTCAGCTGCTAGCAAAAGAAGAGATACAGAAGGCGCTGGAAGAATTTCGAAGCGAAGATATAATAGCGACAGAGAAGGGAGAGTGGCTAGATGATGCTGAAGTCGCACTTGCTGTGAGTGCCGTCACCATGGCCATCAACAAAATGCAGAGTATTGAAGAAGGATTCAGCGTCGTTCAAAGTCAGTTCGTGCAGACATGCCAGGCTATAGAAGGGGCCGATGTGGAAAACGTCATGTTCGATGCTCTTCGTCCTGGTCGGCCATTGCTTGCGCCGATCCTTTTTAAGAACCATATTATTCTTCTTCTTGCCCAACTAGACGAACAGGGTCGACCGACAATCTCCATCTTGGATTCTTTATCCTACTATTACAATGCACAAGACCGCCAGGTATTGTTCCAGATTGGTTGGCAGGTTCTGCGCGGTTCTTCTTGGTGGCGGGGTGTCTTCGCGGACAAGAAGGCCTTTGAGAAGGTGAAGCCAAAGTTCGCGACGTGGGTAGAGACGGCACGCCAACCGTCTGCGAATGAATGCGGATACTTTACGATTCTGAATGCATGGAGTCTAGCCATGGGACTGGAGCTCAATCCAAATGTTCGGCTGCGATGGACTGATTCGTTCTTCCAAGAGCTGCAAGACATGGTGCACCTTGTACGTCTCGGACATGCAGATTGGAAACTCATCACTGCTTTCCTGCAGTGCTACGGCCTTATTCGAGATGGAATTGTGCCAGAGAATAGGCGCTTTGCTAAAACCCATGCGACACGGATCGAGGCAAAATTTGATAATGTTCTGGCAAACCTTCTGGCTACGGAAAAGTTGCACTGGGCTAAACAAAAATATCAGACCGAATCGTTAAACCGCATGCGAAATGCGAATCGCATTCCAAACATAACTGGAAGACCGCATAACGGGAAGAAAGCGTTCCCTTCTGACGAATGGGTTGATCCCATAAAGAAGTACGGATACGTGCCACGACTGCAGCATTTCGATCTGCTTAACGCCAACTATACGGAGAGGGAAATTGAGACAGCCTTTAGAAACCTGGCAAAGACCCGAGTCGAAAACTGTATAAAGAAACTGCCATCAGTAAACTGGCAGTCTAGCGCACCCAGGAAAGAAGTCATTTTACAAGTGATCCGCGACGAGATCAACTCACACTACGAAGGCATGGACTCAAACATCCAAAAGGAGCCCGACGAATGGATTAAAGACACCCTCGATTTCTACGACCAAATTCGAAAGACCCCGAAGGTCCAGCAGATGTTGAACAACAAGGGTGTCGCGAGACCGAATGACTGGCAACGTCTCATGGACGACTCTGATCTGAACCTCGCCGTGGCATCTGTCCTAGAAGCCATCGACAACCTGCAGTCAGACCTTCACGCAGAGAAAGGATCAGCGCACCCCTTTGCCGGTGGTTTTGCCTTGACAACCAGTACCACCCTCCAGTTGGCATTGAACGGGATCGAAAGCACCCCGTTCTCACGCCCGCGAAGGGCCTGGCTCATCCCACTAGTCGCCACCAAAAACGGACTATTAGAGCAACTAGAAGTCTGGGCCAAGACGAACGGCAAGACGTACAAAAGTGCCAACGGCCGTGCAGGCGGTCACGCATTCCTCATGCTCATTCAAGAAGTCGTCAACAACGACCCCGAAAACCCAGCCGAGACGCGATTCGAAACCCACATTTTCGACAGCTGTCTCCGCATCTTCAACGACGTCCGAGATTTCTTCCGCGCGCGCGTGGAAATTGCTGCCGCATCAACGAACTGGTCGATTCATCGCAACGAATTCGGCGCTGTGCAATTCGACGGCGGAGTCTTCGTTCATGAAAACCTGCCTCAGCAGCTGGCGGGTGGTTTCCAGTGCGGTCACCACGTTTTGATCAACGCCTGGATCATCGCCATGGGCCTTCACTTCGACCCCCAAGCCAAGTTTACCTCGGATATCTACAAACAGCTCTACACGCTTTCTCAAGCTGCGCTGGCCGGTATCCTCGACTGGCGTACGCTGGTTGCGTGGTTCTTCGCGCGAGAGCTCACCGTCGAGCGCACTTTCGATGCCGTACCTGAGAATCGCCGCTTCGGGCATACCGTTGTGCAGTGCGATGAGAATATGCTTGAGAAAAGGATCATGGCGCAGTATGCAGTTCAGGATGCGGCGCTGGCGATGCACAGTTTGGCGCAAGTGCCGTATGATTATTCGAATAACTTTGTGATGGTTGGTGTAGAAAACAGTGGAGAGACTAGCTGGGAGCACACTGAAGAGAGTGGCGGAGATGATGGCGATAGTATTGATAGTTTGTATGGGTTGACGAGGCGCGTTGATGATGTTGAAGGGGAGTTCCTGGAGAAGCGTAGGGGGATCAAGAGGAAGTGGACGGAGGGGTCCAGGTCTTTGGATCGGTATGCTGAGCAGGATGCAGGAGGTCAGGCTGAAAAGAGGCGCCGGTTGCTTGGTCATTTGACCCCACTGGGTGTGTAATAGTAGTTTTAGGAGATAGTTAGCTGGTTGGTTTTTTTCGTTGTAGCAGGTGTCACGTAGTGTAATGAATACATCTTCCTCTAACATCCTTCCCTGAGTTACTAAACACACCCTGTGACTTGACAAACAATTGATACGTTGGCGTTTAGTAACTAGTTGTATCGGATTCAGTCTGAAGAAGTGAGCTGGAAAATGATGATAGGCAAGCATGGTGCGCGTCTCGAGAGGTCTAGGGACACTGTCAAAGCCCGAGACTTGCATGTCGACGAGAGAGAACACAGACCAGGGGAATTCAAAGGTAGATCGCGCGTACCAGTAGTTCCAGTTCCAATCTGCTTCGCAACACGAAGACATAGAAGGGGGGGGGGGGGGGGGGGGG
>JALPSE010000008.1:76509-115765 GCA_030558545.1 Bipolaris gigantea
CCACGGCAGACACTGCTTATCATATTGTCTCCCTGCCTTTACGTTGTAGAAGGCGCTTTTGTTTAGCGGGCGTATGGCGTGTTGTATTGCGTGGTGTCGAGTTTCGTCGAAGATATTACCATAGATATGGGCGTGCTATGGTGTGGTATCACATGGTCCGACCGCGGACATATATTGGGCATTGCTCTTCGGAGTAGATGGACTGCCTTCTCCACTCAATATAGTACAGCGGTCGAATTTCAGCTCTGTTCCATCAGCTCGATTGCGGGCCGTCTCTTGATCTTTTTCGCTCGACCTTGTATCGTGCCACGATACTCTTCGGGCTGCTCCTTCATGTTCACTACCTACCTCTTGCATTAGTGTTTATACCTAGTGATTATCTAAACTAACCTAAGAAGCTCCAAAACTCTAAGATGGATGCTGCGGCGTATATGAACTGGGCTAAACTGCAACACATGTCGAAGGAGCAGTGTCCGGGCCTATCCTTTCACAAGGCGTATGTCAACCTTTTCCATGATGCGTTCATCAAATTACCCAAATAACACATGGAGAGAATTGCGCCGATGTTGCCACGCCTGGTGCTACAGTCGCTTGAAGCTTTGGAGGCGATTGGTACTTACAGGGGTTATCCGCTGTTGATATCCTTCTCCCAGTTGGTTTGTATAGCCAAGAGCATCATAATGGCTAATAATGCCGATTAAAGACCCCCATTATTGGACAAGGCTGCTTCTAATTGAGTGCATCTTATTGCTGAGGCAGTGGCAGCAAGTGCCAGGCTTGCAGCTGAGAACATACAAAGGGCTGCCAATTCAGCAGACCGTGTGGCCCGAGAAGTTCACCAAATCCATGTAATCGGAAGGTCGCTTGGTGATCGGATCGACTACTACAGACATTGGATGCAAATCGCCTCAGCCATTGAGATCGCTCAGGCAAACAAGACAATCTAGATCCTGACCGAGATAAGTGATCGTCCTGGCGAGAGCAATAGCATTGCAGTATCGGGTAGCGAAAGCCCTCACGGTTTTGCTCAGCCCGTCTGCGATTTTCTCATAGAAGAAAGTGATAACATCGATAAGGCTGAGAAGGATGAGCATCGTTTCTTTGTGTATCATCCCGACACAAACAGGTATGGAGCATTCCGTCAACTGATTCGAAAAGACTTTCTTCCACCCACGTTTTTTGCCAAGTTAGATAACCTGGACGCCTTATGCCAGTACATGAAATGCGTCGAGGCACAATATGGAGAAGAAATGTATTTTACTCCGTAGTAATCTCTGCCTGAGACCATGTCTCCATCAAAAAGCCATTCCATTTCCCGAACTGCCTTCAGCCATTTCAAGTCAAAGGAAAGAAGCACAAAGACAAGCTTCATGTTGAGTTTAGTCTTCCAGCAGCCCCCACTGAGCTTTTGTGCAGTTTTGCAAATAATGTTTCCAACTGCATATGCTCACGCGCAACCGCAAGTATGGTGTCGGTCACCGTAGCCTTTCCAATAGCTGGCTGAGGTGTCGATAGTGCTTGTTTCGTTGTTGGAGCTGCCATAGGTACTGCCACAGGAGTCGGGGCATCGACCACCATTCGAATCTCGACCGAAACTTCAGCGTCGGTTATGGCCACATGAGAACCATTCATCCAAAAAGCTGTCTATGGTGCTCTTTGTGAAGAAGCACCAAGGACATTAGGGTCTGACCAGCGATTAGAGATGACTCAATAACTGGTGCTTAACCCAGGGAGGGGTGTTAGTAATTCAGAACTTACAGTCTCGTATACGTAATTCTCCTTTAGAATGCCATCTCTTGCAAATGTATAATCCCGTTCCCGACATTATGACACGTGCCAAGAATACGCGAGACAATGAAAGCAGAATAGGCACACCACGTGGAAACGCGACCATCCTTCGAAGTCTTGGCATCTACGTATGACATCATCCCCTTCCCCACGCGTCTCCGCGAACCACTAAATTCCAATTGTCCAACAACCACAATATCACCAGCAGCCAGCACCATACCACCCTTCCTAATTCAAACCCCAAAAATGATACTCCGGCCCAACACCCTCCGCCTCTCCCTCCCAACCCCCCGTCCCTTCTCCCTCTTCCCCTCCTCACGCCCCCCCACAAACCGCATCTTCGACCCCATCCGCCAACCCAACGACCTGCACACCCTGACTCTCCTCAACGCCGCCGACAACCGCGCGCTGATAACTTTCTGGACCGCATCATGGTGCCAGACCTGCCAAGCCATCAAGCCTCTGCTCAGAAAATTGATCGAGGAAGAGAAAGCGGGGGAGAGGGAAGGCGGGTTGGGGTATGTGGAGGTGATGATGGATTCGGTATTGATTGAGGATTTGCCGGTTAGGTATCGGGTGAGTTTTCTTCCTTTTCCTAAGTGGAAAGGGGGGGAAAGGGCTAACAAAGGGGACAGATTAGTAGTATGCCGACACTCCTGGCATTTAGTCGGCAGGAGGCGCAGTTTGATACGAGGTTGACGCGGCCCGAGGAGATGCGGAATAAGGAGTTTTTGAGGGAATGGCTGGTCAAAGAGGCGTTGAGGGGTGGGAGGAGAGGGGATGGTGGGGGGAGTATGTTTGGTTAGTGGGGCTTTCTCAACAGGAACGATGTGCAGGTGCCTGACCGTGTTCAGGGATAAACGAGGGGTCTGAGGAGAAGTAGCGAAGGTATGTGCGTAGTACACCGACTTTTGTCGGTGAATGCTAAATGATGTTAGAGCCGACCGATGTCCGGAGGAGATTCTTGTGCCAACGATGGAGAATGACAAAGACTGAAGATTCAAAGAAGTATGCATGATAAACGCCTTCACGAAAGATCATCGTTGTAAATCTAATGTACATGTTGCGCGACTCGTCATGTGAGACAGCCGTAACAAAAGAAAAGAAAAGAGCCACCGAACTTCTATGGGTATATAAACCAGGGTCGTGATGACCACTGGCACTGCGAGACGTCCACTGGTAGTTGAACTGCAACTGAAGAATTAGCGCGTCTGCATTTCAGCAACTCTCTTTTCGCACATCATGAATGCCATGGAATCGGGAAACCAGGGACCAACCCTACACGCCACGTTTGGTTTTCTTCTTCTTGTCGCTAGCCTCATCAAACATCTGACTCCTCTTCTTCGTAACCGTAGGGATTGGGAACAGCGTCTCCGTTCCATCCGGTGTAGTGACTCCAGAATCACCGAGCACAGGAGTCGAGAGCGAAGTATCAGTGAGCCTTGGTGGCAAACTAGCTTCGTCGTCATCCTGAGTCTTGACGCTCTGCTCGGTTTCCCGTTCCTGCAACCAAGCAGCATGCTCCTCCTTGTACGTCTTTTCCCTTTCCTTGATCCATGCCCTTTGCTCTGGATCCTCCTTGGTCGATTCGACGCAAGACGGACACTTGACATAGAAACCGCCTGACATTGCGTGTTCACCCAGGACCTCAAATTCAGGTAGATTCTCACCAATAAGCTCGGTATTGTCCCAATCCAGACAATCCTCGCAGTAACCCCGAGGACACCAGCGGCATCGGAAGATGAGACCGCCTGCGTCAGTTGTGGTCTTTGTACAGTCAGTGCAGTTGTGTTGGGGGCAATGGAAGCCGCTAAAAGAACCCTTGACTTTGCCCTGATAGTGGTCGTCGAGACAGTCAAAGTGGTAGACTCGGGGACAGGTCTTGCACTCGAAGAGCTGCCCAACGTCGGCACTTTCGAAGCATTCAAGACAGTGGTCTTCGTGGTTGAACTCGCGTCGCTTTTCTCGAACTGGCTCAGCGAGACGTGGATCTTTGCCGGCGAGAGTTGGCACGGCTTCCCAGTCTCCGCAGCTCATGGACTCCTTGGTGATAGCGTAGCCATTCACCATGACTGTAGTATTCTTGTTCGTACGGCGGTCCTCCCGAGTAACCGTTTCTGGTAGGATATTCCTAGATGAAGTATCTGCACTAGAGGTTTTGTCGAGGTTGCGTTGATGACGCTTGCCTTCGAATACGGCGCATTCGACGCGCTCCATGGTAGCAAGCCACTTGTCTTCGTCAACCTCGGATTGCGTCGTGTCATTCAACTCAACAGACTGGTCACGGCACTTCTTCATCATTGTTTCCAGATCCCAAGAAACCATTTCCTTTACGTCAATCTCAGGATGGGACAGTGTCTGTGCACCTCGCCGTACAAGTGTCATTAGTTGCGATGTGTCCATTTGTGGCATGTCTTCATCCATGGATGGACGTCCAGCTGATCTTTTCGCGACTGCTTGCTTGCCATATACGTTCTGCATGGATTCGGTAATCTTCGCAGAGAGGTAGAGCTTCTTCCGGATGCGACCCATCATCTGTTCCTCAACAGTACCTTGAGTGCAGAGCTTGTATATCGTTACTTTCTTGGTCTGCCCAATACGATGAGCCCGCGCTTCGGCTTGGAGAGTGATTTGTGGGTTCCAATCTTCGTCCAAGAATATAACATCCTGGGCGCTGGTAAGGTTGATGCCTAAGCCACCCGCGCGAGTAGAAAGAAGCATGACCTTGTAGTCCGAATCTTTCTGATTGAAAAGGCGGATGTCCAAGTTTCGACGAGCCCTAGCTGTGCGCCCGTCCAAGCGAAGATACTTGAATTTTTCACCGTAGCTGCTGACAAGGGACAGCAAGTCCTCACAACAGTCGAGTGTGCGAGAAAATCCTGAGAAGATAAGAACCTTCTTGCCTTGCTCAAAGATCGTGTGCTTGAGGAGTTTCTCCAATAGAATGAACTTCCCGGAAGCGCGGATGACATGATCACGAAGGTAATATGGGTCTGGTGCTCCTCCTGGAAGCAGGTACGGGTGCGAACAACATTTGCGTAACTGCATGACAAGATTCATGAGCTTTGTCCAAGCTCCTTTCGAAGAGTTTGCGTTGGCTTGTTCCTTTGCTACAGCTTCTTGAACAATCTTTGCAGTCTCTTCCCATTCGTCTCCAACGTCGCCAGTGCTTATCACTTTGTCCATCTCCTCCAACTGCTGCAACAGCTTGTTCTCCTGGGCATCATGTTCAATAGCAGCTTTCTCCTTCTCCTTGCCATCGGCAAAGAGTTCATTAAACATGCCGTCATCAATACGAGTCAAAAGGCGCTTATACCAAAACTTTTGCATCGGCGTAAGGGGCACGTAAAGGAGCACCTCTTCCTTGGGCGGCAGGCCGAGATTGACTAATGGAGAGTCTTTCATTCTGCGCAGCATGATAAGCTCGAGCAAGCGTCGGGCATCAGTCATGGTCTGTTTATTTGCTTTGCCTTTGCTAAGATCGAACGACTCTCGGAATAGTGCTTCAGTCCTGCTGTCGAAGACGGTAGGGTACAACCAAGTCAGAAGTGACCACATCTCAACCATGTTGTTCTGAAGCGGCGTTCCCGTCAGGATCAGTCGGTACTCGGCATCGATACTCTTCAACGCGGTGGAGATTTGGGCCAAGCTATTTTTGATCCTATGGCCCTCGTCCAGAACAACATAACGCCAGGCAAAAGAGTGTTTAAACCAAGCTTGCTCCGCTTGGAAGACGTCGTAGGTCGTCACGACAATCTTGAAAGAGTCAGAAGGGCCAGGCAGCTTGGAGACCTTTTGGCCAGCCTTGCGCAATGCTTTCCGGTCCCGAGCGCGTGAAGTTTCGTTTCCTTTCATATCTTCTAGACCAGCCGCGACCCGCTTAAGGCGAGTCCGTTCGTTCACGGCACCGTGAAACCGCATTACTCCAAGCTGTGGCACCCACTTTTCGGCTTCTGTAACCCAAGCGTTGAGCACACTCAGCGGACAAATGACGAGGTATGGACGGGGTTCCTCAGACTTAACGCCCTTCTGCTCATCGAGCTCTTCGAGGTATTGGAAGAGAGAAAGAGTCTGTAGCGTCTTCCCAAGACCCATTTCGTCACCGAGTATACCAGAGAACCCGTTGTTGTAAAGGTGGACGAGAAACGATAGACCAGACAGCTGATAAGGCTTCATGACAGCTGTGACTCCCTTGGGCTGCTCCTTGAGCTCTTGGTACTCGACGATAGGTTGCGCTTTGCCCTCTTCTACCAGCTTCGCGACATAATTATTTTTAGGCAGAAGTGGCAGAAAGAACTCTTTGTTGGCGACAAGAAAATTGTTCGCTCTCGCCCTGGTCCCTTTGGCAATGTCATCGCGAAGACGGTTGCGGGCGGTATGGAGCTTTCGAGGGGGTGGCGCTGATTTCCGCCGTTGCGTTAGAGTAACTAGGGTGTCAGACTCCAGAATGGCGCTCCTCCGGTCCCGAGTACCCCGTCGCAGTCCATCTGTCCTCTCCTTTTCTCTCTTGCGCTTCTCCATCTTAAGCTCTTCCGTGTATGCGGATATTCTAGCACTCGTCTTGCGGGTGCGGGCCGATGGCGCGAGTTCGTCTTCGCTATCTTCTGGATCTGGGTCTGCTGGCTTTGAAGCAGATTGCCGAGTAGTTCTTGTGGAAGTCACAGGGGACTGTTCTCCTGCCGATGAATCAGAGGTGACGTCGTGTCGCGGTGGGTTGCGTTTGCCTCTACTGTCCCGAATAGGAATCAGCTTCATTTCTTCGCTCTTCTGCTGCGCCGACAGTCGCCTTTTCTTGGTCGCCGACTCTACTGAGCTCTGAGATCCAAACTGTGCCAAAAGGTCTTGCAATTGTCCACCTCGTCGTTTTGTGGGTGGAGTGATGGGCTGTGGAGAGCCCAATGTCACAATAGATTCTCTAATCATTCCGAGCGATGTGGCGTCTTATATAATTGTCTATTCCAGAGTGAAACAGGACTCTGAAATAAGCCAGGTGTAGAGGTTCGTGATGTCGGGAAAAGTAAGTCGGCAAGGCAGAGTTTATGGAGCAATGGATCTAGCGCCCTGATCGAAGGGGTGAACGGTGAGGAGTGAATCTGCCGATGAAGGGCATGTCCAACAAGAGCGTCTCACACACCAACAAGTGCTTTGAGACTGAACAAAGCCTGTGGGGGGCAACTTCGGAGTTGGTAGAGGAGGTGGACGCGTCTTAGCGCGCCTGTCCATAAAGCCGAGTAAATCCGACAAATCTCGCCATGCGGTTGCGAAACCCTTCTTGCATGTCTCCCCACGCCCAGCAAAGAATCCCATAAGTCCTGCGCAGCCGGCGCATCACCGTCGCTCATCATGGCGCAGCAGCCCATGACTTCGTTTTGGCCCATATTTGCCTCCAAGTCGGACGGACAGCATGTCGTCAACATCAAAGGCAGGCCCATACGCAACGGGCCGACCGAAGAGCAGCTGAACATGTCGCCCAACGACCAGGGCCAGCGTGATTTCTATCGCCTGATCGAGAAGGATGATCCCAAACACCAGGATTGGCGTAAGAAGCTGGGCGGTATGCTCTTGCGCGAGATTGGCGGCAAGCAGTATGAGGGTAAGAGAAAGCCACGCGAGCTAGCGGGCGGCAGAAAGCTGACTTTTGGTAGACAGGTGGCAGCAGTGCATTCTGTGGGAGCTGCCAGACAACTACATCCTGTACGAGCACATCAAGACAAAGGCGGACGGCCAGGTCAAGACCGTGAAGAACCACTCTGGCGGCGGTCACGATCGCCAGGATGCCTACCTCTATGGCTATCCCAAGGGCCCCAAGAAGCGATTCAGGAGCCCTGTCGAATTCTTTCCCCATCTATTGTGGCTATGCACCGACGAGAACAGCGATATGAACAACTGCACGTGCAAAATGTGCTCTCCAGCGGGCGATGTTGAGAAGCCTCAGCCCAAGGTCGAGGTCAAGCAAGAGCAGCCAGTGCCTCTCAAGCGAGAAAACGGCACCAGTGGGGCTGCTCCAAACGCCAACAACGGCAATGGCGTGGGCCGGAACCCCGTCGTACAAATACCTGCGCATCGGACCTCCATGACCGCGCCGATCCCGAGTCCCATTATCAAGCCAGCTACACCTGTCCCCGTACAGACGTCGACCCCTAGTGCGCCACAGATTCGGGCTCCCCCAACATTACAATCAACACCGCTCCCCCAACCACGGTCACTCGAGCAACAAGCGGATCTCACCTACAACAAGTTCCTATGTCGAACAGGGGAGGTGGTGTGGTTCTTCCGGCCCAAGACATCTGCCTGGGGTCTTGGACTTGTCGTGCAAAGATGGGCTCAGGCAGAGAACCCCATGAACAGGTCGTACCTAGTTCAGCCGCTCTCACATCCATTCGAGTCCCTTCCACAGGAGATTATACACACGGATGAGCACATCAAACCATGGTTAGCCTGGTCTGCGCCTAGTTGCACATTTCCCTTTCTGCAGCAAAATCCTCAGTTTGAGTATGGCAACACTGACTGGAGAGCACTCATCAATGGACAGGGCGGTGAAGGCATTGCCTCTGTCGATGCATCAATCCTCGCAGCCAAAGCCATTGATACCACATATACACTCTTTGAGCGCCTGAAGGCTTCGAAAGATGACAAGGGGAACGAGTTCAGACAGTATAACGGCATATTCCTAGGCGCAGAGAAGATTTGGAGAGGCGAGCCCGTTCGTCTACGCATAGGCGCCACTGGAAGTGATCTCATGGTCATCACAGACATTATCGAGCAAGTTCTCGCTAACCCACCCCCCAATCAGCCAAACTCAAAGGTAATAGCAGTGGGCGATGTGTATAGCTATGCAACTTTGGATGCTCCAGACCCGAATCTTCCTCCAAAGCCACCACAACAGAACCCCAACATACCCTCTCGCATGGTCCACGACATGGTATGGCGAAACCGCTTGCTCGTACCCGCCACCCGCACGGCTGCCTGGTGGAAACTCATCCAACCTTCGTACAAGCTGGATATCGACGACATCAAAGGGCGTTGGTATGAAACCAGTCTCATCTTCCAGGAACCTTTTACCAAGGCTGTCAAAAATGGCGAAGGAGGAAATGGTATCTGGATGAATGCACGCGGAGACGCAACAGGCAAAGGTAAAGGGAGCGGCATTCCACAACCCAACCGCATTGGCGCTTTCGGGGCCTCTGTGCCAAAGGGCACGCGTATCATTGAGGGTCTGGAGCCGCCGAGCCAGCCCATGGGTCAGACACAGCAATCTCATGATGGAATGGAAATTCCCATAAATGCAGGAATGCCGGATCCGTTTTCCATTGACGAGTTTATGCACGTCGACCATCTAGGCGAAGAGGCAGGCATGGAATATGGAGGTAATAACAACTACACATATTAGCACAGGCTGGCGTTTATCCCGGGATTTGATGGCATTGCACGGCGCGACATGAGAGATTTTCGAGGATCCGATAAAAGCAATTGAGGTCACGAAGGGCGTGAGATTTGGTACTCTAGAAGTAGTACTCACTGTGGGCGATACCCAGGTTGGCTATTTAAGATGGGAATTCTACGAGCATAGTGTACGGGGCAATTCTATCAGAATAAGTTCATCATTAGTAGGGCTCGATACCGTTCAAACAGAGAAGGCATGATGCCTGACTGGACATAGGCTCTGCCAACCTTTTTAGTCCAAGTCCTCCAACCGACCTTCCACAACTTCCCAAGCTGCAAGCAACCCAGCTCCTCAATTCGCCCGATCAAATGCCCATCTTTCCGCGGGATACAAGATGCGGCTCTAATCCCGGGGAATTACCCCCGTCATCCATTCCACAAGCGTCCCTCTCGCCGACCCCGATGTCCCGCCACAAGTCCCCAACGCAATTCCTCCTGCCGCATCCGTGCTAGCCGACCCAATTAAGCACATCCTGGTGACCTGCTCCTTTATCAACATCGAATCACGGCGCGCAACGGGCGCAGGTGAAAAGGCAAAAGGTGCGTTGTTCCCGCGGTATCGGGCACGCCGCGTCGCTGGTTCCTGCAGCGACTATCGCCGCCAGTGTGTTTAGGGCGTAGGTGGATGGGGGTGGTGAGCCGGGTTGGCGGGAGAGGGCCGTTGGGGGATGGGGAATGAGGGGTATAAAAGGTCTTGGGCGGATTGCTTAGTTGTGCTCATACGAAGCTTTTGAGCTTGATTGTCTGTGTCTTGAGCTTGCGTTGCTTGTCAGATTGTCCAAGATGCGGTTCCCATTGAGTACGGCGGTGACGGTGGCGCTGGGTCTTGCGGCTTCGGCGGATGCGCTGAAGATTCTTATGGGCAACGACGATGGGTTTGGGAGCGGGAACCTGAGAGAGTTGTATAAGATGCTGGTTGATGCGGGTCACGAAGGTGAGTATTTCAATCGCTGTTCGCAAACACCACTGACGGTACGGGATAGTGCTCATCGTTGCACCCGCTCAACAGCAGTCTGGAAAAGGCACGACAGTCGTTTGGGCAGAAACCGCCAACCTCACCGTGCCATCACAGTACAACATTATCCCAGCCGGCGCCCCATCAGTGGGTCGTGATCCCAACGACGACAACATCTGGTACTACGACGGCACACCCGCAGCATGCACCTTCGTAGCTCTCGACTACGTGCTTCCCCGCCACTACCCCGACTGGAAGCAAACCGCCGACCTCTTCGTCGCAGGCCCCAACTACGGCACCAACCTCGGCCCCTTCGTCATGGCCCTCAGCGGCACTGTTGGCTCAACCTTCGCCGCCATCTCGCGCTCCATCCCTGGCATCGCCACAAGCGCCAGCAACAGAGCAGTCCCCTACTTCAACGTAACAGGGCCCTCTCACCCAGCCGTCCTCGCCGCCAAGGCATCCTTCGGCATTGTCAACGAATTCATCAAGAACACGCCTGCAGGCCAAAAAGTGCTCCCGCTGGGCTACGGCGTCAACGTCAACATCCCCGAACTCGCCAATGCCACGAGCTCACCCCCCGTGTTCAAGACCCGCCTCACTGGAAATGCGAATACAGACGTTGCGGTCTACAACGAAACCACCGGCCTCTTCACTTGGGACAACGTCAATCCCCTTGCTGCAGGCATCAACGCTCAATACAACGGCGACGCCAGCCTTCCCGACGAGACGTGGGTTGTTGCCGGTGGCGGCATCAGCGTTAGTGCGTTTACGATGGATTGGTCGGCCCCGGTGTCCGGGTACACGGATGCGGTTTATGAGAAGGCGAGTGCGTTGTTTAGCAGTGGAAGTGATAATGCCACGGAGTATAGTAAGAGGATGGTCGAGGAGAGGATGAGGAAACGGGGGGTCATGTTGAGTGGACGGGATGGGGGAGCTTAGCGGTGAGAGTCTCGATATGCGACCACGAGGAATGAGGATATGTAGACATGTAACGAATAGACTCGGACAAGGAACACGGAGGCGATCCATCGTTCTCGCTCGGTGTCAACATCCACGAGAGCAACATCCACTACTTGATCTATCTACCATACGCAACATGCTTCCTGCGCCTTCTTCTCGAAATCATGGGCATGTCGTTCGCACCACCCTCACGTCTCGCACTTGAGCCTTCCCCCCAAGACCCACAACGCATTACCACCTTATCCCCGAACCTGACAGGTCTGACAGAGTGGAATAGTTTCAGCAACCCCCCAGCAGCGGCCCGCTTTGCCTTTCTCGGCCACGGAGGAAGCGATTGGCAACGTACCGCGTTTACGCACGCTCAGCTAGGCGCCATCTCCCCCATTTCCAATGGTGAGTTTTTTTCCCGAATGGTGGAGGTGGGTGGTTGGTGCTGGCTGTGCGGCTCTAGTCGGCCGTTCCCGAGGCGCGAGTCGAAGGGGTGTCGGAGATGGTGTTTTGTGTCAGGCGCGCTTAGGCGGCAACGGCGGCGGCGGCATTGAAGGAGGAAACCTGAGGGAGGTAGTTCCCGCGCGTGGGAGAGAAGGGGCGTTTGAAGGGTACGATAAGTGTACAAAAACGCATAAACGATGCCTTCTTCTTAAGCTTTCTTTGTCATCGCTCACCTATCTTTTTTTCTTGGGCAAACGAAATCGGCTTGAGGCTTGATCGTTTGTTTCTCATATCCCTTTTCTTGATTTACGGGTTTCAGCTGTGCTGTCTATATTTCCGGTTTTTCAGATACATTTGCTTTTTTTCTACGAGTTTGTATATTTTCATCATGTACTTCGCACCTCTTGCTATCCTTTCCCTTGGCGCGCTCAGCCTTGCTGCACCTGTAGTCGTACCACGACAAGCCGGGCCCGTGCTCAAGGATACAACATACAATGCCATCTCCATTTCTGGTGGCCAGGCTGGCAACGCAAAAGCAGAAGCGTCGGCTCTCTTTTCCGCACTCGACCTTCAGAATCCGGGGAATATCGACAAGGCGGATTTGACGTTTTTGAATCAAGTCAATCAGGTTGCGAATGATGCCGAGAAGGAGGTGTTTAATCCGGCAGTTGAGGCAGCAAGTGGAGACAAGGCTACACAGATTCAGGTAAATTCTCTTCCCCTTCTCTTTTCCCTTTGCCTGAAGAGGGGGCAGTTTGTTTTCGTTAAGTTTTGCCATGCTAATACCTTGCCAGAACGGCAAAATCAAGAACAAAGTCCTCAAACTCACGGCTACAGTAATCAAGCTGCAAGCTCAGCAAGCACAGGGCGACGATGTCGCAGAGGACCTCACTGAAGAGACCAAGAAGTTGAATACTAATGTTGCGCTGGATACTGCAGCAGCGGGCCAGGTTTCTATCGCTGAGCCATTTGATGCCAAGATTTCTGGAAGTGGGTGAAGGAGAGCATGAGTTACATATGCATAGGTGCTAGGGGCGTCGAGTCAACGATGCCGGGGTATATATATATAACAATCCACCTACTTCCTTTGCCATCACAATTTCGCTTTTACAGGCGCAAAAGTACTGCCCTGTCCACCACCCAATGCCTGCACTAGCTCATCTACTTTTTCCAAAACCCACGTGCATCCCTCATCGCTAACCAGCCATTTGATTCCTTCTTCCTCGCCCGCTTCCGGCTCCTGCTTCCAAGTTCCATCTTCCCATGATTTTCTTAATCCGAAAACGTGGCTGAGCACTTGTGGGCCGACACCCTGTTGCGCTCTCAAACATGTTATTGCAATCAAGCTCGTCGTGATGCGTCCCACAGTTGCGCCTTGGTTGCGCGGCGGATCGGTAAAGAGACCACCGTACTCGCTGTTTATGATGAAGACTGGTAGATCCGGGTGTGCTTCACCGAGCTTCTGTTCTAGTTTTGTTTCCAGAGGGCGGTAGATTGCGTTCCAGAGTTCGCGGCCGCGCTTGTTTATTTGTTCGACGTTGGAGGGGTCGGGGAAGCGCGTGGGTAATTTATTCAGCGACGATGCAACTGAGGGTGGCAGAGACGCTCGGAAGGCGTTTAGCATGTTGATTGTGCGGGGAATCTATGGGGGATGTTAACATAGTTTCTTTTGAGCCTGGAGTAGACCACTTGCGCCATTGAAACCAATACACTTTAGTCCGATTTCGCGCATGAATTCAGCGATGGCGACACTTTCACTTTCTGGGCGCGATTTGCTCGAGCTGTGGTAGAGGGCAATCATGGATTCAGGCGAGTTCATGGTCATTGTTGCGGCGGTGGATATGCTGAGCCATGATGGGCGTCCTAGCTTGTGTTCTGTGGCTTCTTTTTCTATCCGATTATATATCCCCTGGATTCCTGCGGGCGCCGGCACAGGACCCGGGCGCGAGTGTGCGGCGTTGATGAGCGACTTGAGGGATGGTGATAGCTTGGACATGGTAGGTAATGTTAGAGCTGGAAGCAAAGTCAATCGCCGAAACAAGAGTATAGTGCGCGGAGGCAAGAAGGTCGCAAGAGGTTCAATTCCAAGCAACTATGTGGAATAAAGAATGTGGTGGATGCGCATGTATATGTATGTACAAACATGAACATACGATGACGCGACTTCCCGAGGCCGTTCCGAGGCACGACTTCGGTGGTTTTTCAGGGTCCGACGGCGCTACATCACCAAAACACCTGATCCGACCTTCACCTTGACCACACTGCACGCTCCTGTTGAACCAAATTTATCGTGTCACTCGCAACTCCCATCATGCATTTTTCGGCTGCTGAGAGGTCGATGCGGACGCCTCGGATATTGATTGGTCGTGTTCGCCAAGTCTTCAGCTGAGCAGAAGATTTAGGCAGCTGGAACGTCGGTTTCTTCGAAGAGTACCGGTTCAGACTAACTCGCAGTCAAAACCCCTCAACTTCTGACTTTGATGCATTCATTTAGTTCTACTTCCATCTACTCCTAAGGCTTCCCTCCATCCTAGCATGGATAGTCCAACCGTCAACCTGACGGTCCCTCGCCGTGTTTTCATTGACGTTTCTACTTCAACATACGCGTGGCCCGAGGAGCCCTCGGCATACTATGGTGCACTTCAAGTATCTGAAAGAAGCCTGTCGATAGAGCCAATTTATCGCAACCTCACTGCAGAAAATCGCGAGATACGGCTTCTGAGTATTTTGCCTGGAGTCAAAGACCACTCACAGCCTGTACACTGCCGCCTTCAGATATACTCTCTCGATGATCTTAATTCAGTTTACCTCAACTTCATGCATGATTCCGCCGCGCCCATCACACAAAACTGGACAAGCAGTCGGCTTTCCCCGCAGCTAGCCAATCTAGCATCTCTAAAACGGATGCACAGTACTCGGCCGAGCCCTAGTCTCTATCGCTTCAATTGGGGAGACTTTGCTGCCCTTTCATATGTTTGGGGTGACCAGGATAATAAGCGAACCATATTGCTCAATGGCCGTGAAATATCTGTAACTGCCAACTTGGAGGCAGCTCTACGCATGTTTCAAAACGGATGTGAATTCAACGACAGTTTCAAGCTATGGGTTGACGCGCTTTGTATCAATCAGAACGACCTCGAGGAGCGATCCTCTCAAATCAAGATGATGCGCGATATCTACGGAAGTGCATGGTCAGTCATATCGTGGCTAGGAGAGGAAAGCAATTCAAGCAGCGCAGCGATACAGCTTGTACATGATCTTGCAGAGATCAAGGCGAGCGGATCAATTGTTGAATTCGCTGCTCAATTGGAGGCAGATCCAAGTTTTTATGGTGGAACCAATTGGATAGGACTTCAGGACCTGATGGACCGCCCATACTGGTTCCGGCTGTGGATTATCCAAGAGGTGATTGTTGGCTCCGCAGCGACTTGGATTAGATGCGGCCAACACACAATAGCATGGGAAACCTTTTGCGATGGAATCGCTGTCCTTCAAGAGTACCTTTGGCTCGTGAAAGACGAATGTCTTCAAATGGCTGTCCTCGACACTGGCCTCTACGCACAGCATATATGGCGAACAAGTAGCTTGCATCTCGTATATCAAGACCTTGCCATTCTCAGCAAACAATTTGCGCAAAAGGTATCAGACTTCAATTTTGAAAGGCTACTGGATCTTGCAAACTCGGGTGATTGTACAGATAAGAGAGATAAGGTGTATGCCTTGGTTGGACTGATGGCTCCTGCTGTTGCAACTGGCTTGAATCCAGACTATACATTATCTGAGTGGAAGGTGTATAGGGAGGCAGCTAGGGCCTTTATACGATTCGATAATAACTTAGACGCCCTTCGGGAAGGAAATCCTTGGGGTCCTGCTCGGGGCCTTACATGGGCAGCGGATTGGTCGTGGCCTGGTAGAATCAGATGGGCACGCCATGATCAACAGATTTGGGGTCCTGCATACCTGTTTTCGCGTGACGCTGGGTGTAGGCACAATTCTTCATATTATGCAAGCGGCGACCGGAAGCATGATGCGTCATTTGATGACGGCGGACTACTGTTACGATGTACGGGCGTTATCATCGACACCATCTCTGGTCTAACAGCTCGTGGAACAGGGTACTTTTCTCGCTGTGGAATGAGCATCGTGTTTCCCGAAAACTGGAAGAGCGTGTACGGCGATCGCAACGCGACTGCGGAGGCTTTATATCGTAACCTTGTATGCGACAGAGTTGCATACGGTCACCGAGCCGGGCCCCAACACTCTGCTATCTTTCATCTTCCATCTACTTTTGATCTCGGAGGTCCACAATTCGAAGAGAGAGGATGGAAATTCTTAGCCGGCCAAGAAGGGTATTACTTTCGCTGGGAACAGTTTCGAGCTGGTATGCGGAACTTTCCACTTGGCGACTACCGATTCGATGATTTCTTCTTGGAAGAGATCTCAGAAGATGCTTCTGAATTCGTCTACACTGAGGTATACTCTTGTTTTGATCGCAGCTGCAAGAAACGACGATTCATGACCACAGAGAGAGGCTATCTAGGATGGGCACCGGATAACATCTACGGTGGGCCCAACGAACAAACGCAGAAAGGGGATCTCGTTGCTATCGTTTTTGGATGTAGTTCACCACTTGCGGTACGCCCTTGTGGTGAAGACTACCTAGTTTTGGGCGAGGCTTATGTACAAGGCCTGATGGACGGTGAGGTAATTGCAGCTCTGGAATCTGGGAAGTATACGACCCAGAGGTTTTCCTTCCGGTAATAAAAATTTCATTATAATAGTGGGTAAAAATTACCTGGCTTTGGAAATCAGACGCATCATTACTGAGTGAATCAAGATTGTGGTTGAGGCGAAATCAATATTGAACGATCAATATCCATTGCATTAGCACAAGTAAATCTTCCAGCACCTGAATCATCAGGATGAATGTCTACGTAAGTCTACCGGAAACACGTGGTAGAGTTCAGCCGGCTAAAATGTACAAGGAAAAAGAGGTATACCCGGTGAGGGCTTGTCTACCAACCATTCCCGCTAATCATCTTGGAGAAAGCTTGATTTTATCCCCACCCATCTCCCGTTTTGCCCCAGCGCTTGACCAGCGACGGCCCAATGTTAGATCGCTGAGATGAGATTACCGAGGATTTAGCTGTACAGTGACTACCCACAGCCTGAAAAGAAACAAGCTCGTTCTTACTTCATCCTAGCGTCCGAGACATCCATAGCAGTTGGATAAATCAGAGCACACTCTGATCATCATGTCGTCATATAGGGCCTGAACCCTACGTACGTCGGTTGAAGTCGAACTGAGAGAAACGAATAAAAGGAGGTGGATTCGGCACTAGAAACTGCCGTCTCCTTCAACGCCTGCAATGGCTATGTCTATCCTTCTTTTTTTCATCGCCGTGGGCAGCGTGACTGCTCAACCGTTTCCGCAACTGTATCCGCAATCATGGGTGTACACCGAGAAAGAACCACCAGTTCAAGTCACGGTTGATGCGACAGTCCGATATCAGACCATGATTGGCGGCGGTTGCTCAGGAGCCTTCAATGTCGCATGCGACCAGACCGGGTCTAGAGGTCTTTCGCCTTCGAACCAACAGTTGGTTAGCGACTACCTTTTCAGTGAAAATATCGGAGGCCTTTCAATTCTCCGTAACCGTGTTGGATCAAGCCTTACAGATGGCATTCTCGGTAGCTGTCCGGTAACGCCATCCTCCACATTCAATTATACTGGATTAGGCGTGAACGATGCCACCGCCGATAGCTGCCAACTAAAGCTGTCTCAACAGGCCCTTAAAGCCAACCCGGACCTATTCATTTATGCAGATGCGTGGTCAGCTCCGGGTTGCTTCAAAACGGGTGCCACGGACGTCAATGGCGGCCTTATCTGCGGTGTACGAGGTACCAACTGTACTCATGACTGGCGTCAAGCATATGCCGATTACCTTGTAAAATACGTCAAGTTGTACGAGGAAAAAGGCATCAACGTGAGCATGATTGGTGCGTACAATGAGCCGGATTTTAACCCTGTCTACTATGCCAGCATGGACACGGACGGATACCAGGCCAAGGACTTCCTACAGTATCTATACCCGACAGTCAAGAAGTATCGAAAAGACCTGCAAGTGTCCTGCTGCGATGCTACAGGCGCGCGCCAAGAACGCACACTGCTGTATGAGCTGGAGCAAGCTGGCGGCGGAAAGTTATACGATGTCGCTACTTGGCACAACTACCAGAGTATGCCCGAGATGCCGTTTAATACTCAGGGTCAGCCGAACTTGGAGACAGAGTGGTCGGACGGAAGCGGCAACTTCAATACCACGTGGGATACGACGGGGCAGCTTGCCGAAGGACTCCAATGGGCCATATATATGTGAGTCGCACTGTTCCTATCAGCCAATAAATAAAAACTGACAGCGAAACAGGCACCAAGCGTTTGTCCTAAGCCACACATCCGGATACCTTCACTGGTGGTGCGCCCAAGATAACCCAGGCAACTCATCCGGCAGTGATGCCATTCTCGTCCGTCTCCAAGGAAACAGATTCGAAGTATCTCGTCGTCTGTGGGCTTTTGCAGGCTACTTCCGTTTCGCGCGCCCGGGCTCCGTCCGCATTGACGCGTACAGCCCTGCTGAAAACTTGAAAGCAACGGCTTTTGAAAATGTTAATGGGACGCTTGCAATTCCTGTCATCAATGAAGCGCACTATGAGAGGGAAGTTCATGTTAGTTTGAAAGGTAGTCTCAAGGCGTTTGCAAAGGCGACGGCGTATTTGGCGGATAATACGCACAATAATACGTTGGTGGGAAGTGTGAATGTTGAGGGGAAGAGTTTCATCGCGAGTGTGAGGCCAAGGAGTTTGACGACGTTTTTCTTAGAGTAGATTTGGAAGTGGTTTATGTTTGATTATCTGTATGTATAGTCTGAGTGGCTGGTTATAAAACGTGTGATGACTTCCTGGAGATTCTATCCGTCTTACTGAGTATGCATCTGGAGGTTTGAATTATCCAATGCTGTGTTCTTGAGTGCCAAAAGGATGAGATCTGTTGCCAGTTTCATCCTTTTTCCTATCCCATCTCTAGTCGTTATGCTTGAGATGAATGCTGACCGCGGTGAAAGCCTTATGTGCCCAAATGGTGAAAGTAGCGCACCGTTTGCGTCTTGACCGACTGCTTTCATCTGCTCAACCTTCACTACGTCATATCAAATCCCACAACACTGCTGCCTAAAGCTTTTCAGTTCCATCCACGTGTTTGTCAAAAAGGGCTAGCTGTGAATATTGTCAAACAACGCGTCAGTCCCTGAAGTCCGTCGCGTCCAGCACAACCACATGCGTTACCTATCACACTTGGAGCACAACAGTCCAATCGCACTCTTTTAACCTTTCTCTACTCCCTACCCAATCCAATGCATACTCCCAACATCTCTCCACGCAGCACGAACCCCCCGCTCCCTTCCCAAGCCCCCATCACCATGCCCTTCACCATCCCCCTCGGCTTCTCCGCCCAACTCCGCGTCCTCCACCAAATCCAACTTGACCACTCCCTCCGCATCCTCGCCCTAGAGTCCGAGAACGTATCCCTCAAAACCCTCACCGGAACCCTCGCCTCACGCATCGAAGCCCTAGAAGCCCACAACGCCTTCCTCGCCGCCCGCCGCCGCGAACTCGTCTCGCAGCTCAACAGCCTGCGCACGCTGAATCAAGAGGCGGACAATGCGTTTCAGATGCGCAGCGCGGATATTCAGGGAGAGGATCTGGAGGCGATGTTGGCGCTGCATAGTGCCATGGTGGCGACGGCGGTGAATCAGCATCAGAGGGCGCTGGCGCAGTTGAGGGCCGGTATGCAGGGTGGCGTGGCGGTGTATGGGCAGCCGGGTGCGGTGAGGTATGCGTATCCGCCGGGTTATTCAGAACAGGGGTATTGTTTTCAGCATAGTATGCCGTACTACTGTCAGCTGTGTGGGAAGTGAGGGAGGGGGTGAGATCGGTGTATGACTGGGGTTTTGAGTGTTTTGTATCTGGAGTTCGGGGCGTCCG
This sequence comes from Bipolaris gigantea, assembly GCA_030558545.1. Classification (NCBI taxonomy): domain Eukaryota; kingdom Fungi; phylum Ascomycota; class Dothideomycetes; order Pleosporales; family Pleosporaceae; genus Bipolaris; species Bipolaris gigantea. Next base: position 96,128 of record JALPSE010000008.1, read on the forward strand.
GAGTGCTAGGTAGACATTGTGTTTGGCTTCTCTGTTCTTAAGTTTGATTTCTTTGGTCGAGTTGGGGTGCTGGGGAGGTCGTCGTGAAGGCGTACGATGCTTGCCTGGCTGGAGTCGTAAATGCTGGAGTGATGGAGTGCCTCGATAGTATTGCGTTTTCTCTTTTGAGCTTTCACGTGGATTTGAGTTTGACATTCAGTAGTTCGTTCGTCGTTTGAGATTTGCAATAATCCTGGGAACCCGGTGCGAGTTTTGTAATACAGACATGCCAACAGTGTATTTGCAAAACCGAATCAAATACTATCTGACTACATTTTTGTCAACATCCAAGCGAAACAAGGACGCACAACTCAATATCAATTGATTCCAAATGTGCACTGGTGTAGTCAAGGAAACATCATGCCAATCGATACCCATGATTCCAGCTCAAAGACCAAACTGCCCCATCTCCTCAGCGATATTCTCCAACCACAATCTCAGCCGCTCTCTCCGCAATCCCATAAACCGCAGTCTGGATATGCGCCGAAACGATCATCGGAATCACGCTCGCATCTACAACCCTCAGGTTCCTGACCCCATACACTCTAAGCTGCGGATCCACTACGCCACCATCCTTCTTCGGCAACATGGCACATGTACCAAGTGGGTGATAAAAGGTAAAGACGTTATTCCGGATATACGCCTCCCACTCTTCCTCCGTTTGGGTACTTGCACCAGGATCAAACTCAGAAACCCAGAGATGCTTGAAAGGCGCCGTGTTCGCCATTTTGCGCGTGTATTTTGCTGCGGATACAAGGGCCTCGAGATCATACTGGGTACCCAAATACCTCGGGTCGATAAGGGGTTTGTTCGCAGGATCCGAGCCGTTGATATGAACGGATCCCCTGGCGAGCGGATGCTGGACGCCTGCAAGGAGTGTGGCATACTGCTTGCCGTAACCGGCCGTTCCGTTCTTCGGGTACCCAGTTGTTCCTATGTAGCCGTCTCCGAAGACGACTTCGAGATCTGGGGCTCCAGAGTAGGGGTCGGTTAGGAGAGCGAGTTTCTTTCGGTCGACGGGGCTGGATGTGTTGGCGGATGATTTGGCGAGTTGGAGCAGCTTTTCGTCGCTGGCGAGTGCCTGGTTCCATTTTAGAAAGCCGTAGCAACTGCCGGCGTATTGGTAGAGAGATGTCCTGTTTTTCCTCCATAAATCCAACTCTATGATCGCTCGTGTTGCGTTGTATTTGAGAATGTCCACGCCAGAGATCCCGGGCTTCAACTCATACGTTGTTTGAATACGGAGATGGTCCTGAAGATTCTCGCCTACACCAGGTAAGTTGACGAGTTGTTTTATGCCAGCCTTGTCTAGTATGTTTTTCTGGCCAATACCGGAAAGTTCGAGTATTTTGGGGGACAGCAGGCTACCAGCTGAAAGAATGACTTCCTCGGTGGCTCTGACAATGGTACCGTCTAAAAGGACGACACCCGTTGCTCTAGAGTCATCGTCCGCGAGCTGCACTTTGTGAACAGTAGTATTGAACAGAAGCACCAGATTGTTGCCAGTTGCAGGAAGATAGTCCACCGAGTAAGACCGTGTATGGCTAGACACACGATATGTTGCCGGTTGATACATGGTGCCCAGATTGTTTCCATTCAACGATTCCAAGTTCTCCTTCAGCCCAAGATTGCTCAACGTTGGCATGCAAGCTTGAAGATGAGGTGGTGGATCCTCGGTCAAAGCGATCTGAATTGGGCCACCATAGCCCACGCCGTCTTCGCCATATTGTGGCGAGCCGTTTTGACGCTGAAAGTTTTCCGTTTTGAGCATTGCAGGATACATGCTACTCCACCCCCAACCTGGGTTGCCCAGCTCTTCCCAAGCATCATACTCTTTGACGGTAGCGCGGTTCCAGACAAGAAGGTTGAGGGCAGAAGTGCCACCGAGAACTTTTCCCCGGTTATGGCCAATAGTCCGGTTATTTGCTGCAATCTGAGGTACAGTTGGAAGACTCCAGTCGTATGCGGAGCCAAAGGTAGAACCTCTTAGACCTGGGATGTATATCCGTTCTTCTTCGCGTCCATCTGGGCCGGCCTCAATGACCAATATGCAATGTTCTGGAAGGCCTTCACTCAGGCGAGTGGCTAACGCGATACCCGCTGTGCCGCCACCGACAATAATCTGTATCAAACATGAGTCCCATACTCTTGCTGATTCTGATGACAGCTGTACGTACAAAATCGAACACGCTAGCTCGCGCCGAACACTGTGCAGCATTGGCTGAGAATACTAGGCCCAGCCCAGCAACCAGACTCAAGACCGACGTTGAAAACATTGCCGGTTGAACCTGCTTGTGCAGTAGCAGAATCTTTTCTCGATAAGCAACCAAGAGGATGTGAGGGGTTACATGAAAGTGCGTACAAGGATGACGATCTGGGAGATAGTTGGAGCGCTATTTAGATTACCGAAGGATCGGAAGTAACCAACAAAGGCAACTGAAGGATGGACAAGATATGCGCCATAGTGACACAGCATTTTAGCTCTCACAGCTACTTCGTCACTGCTGGGGAAAGTCTCTTCCGTGCTCCATTTGAAGCGGTCACGCAAAACCCACTTGGAGAGCTCACAACCAGATAATGACCACTCGATGAATTGATGTTTTTGGAGGACTTTTCTTCATCCGCTTATATCTGGCATTCTGCGTTAACGGCATCACCATGACACCTGCGTATAGCCTAATTCCGATAGCTGTAGCCAAGCCGGAACAACTACTAGACTTGTAGTCCAATTTTTCATAGACTAGGCTCGGCTCCTCGTAACCTTGCCATACCTCTGGGAGATCTCCAGTCGTTCGCAGCAAAGGCCTAGTGATGACAATGACGTCGAATTGGTCAGTATTTTGGATGTCTGCTCATCTCTCGCATCAAAAGTCGAATAGATGGCATAGGCGACTGGCGCCGCCACAATTGGCCTGATTACCGCTACCTTTAAGTTTAGCCTCGTTGAGTTGAGACTGATGGTTTTTGTCAGTAGCTGGAGTACCCGTCGCTGATCCCTCGTCCAGCCCTCCACTAACGATTGCACACTTCACAATACCGCAAATGGGACCATAACACAACATTCTTGATAGTGATACCTTGGTTACAAGAAACAGCCTGGAGTTTTCTCAAGATGCCCTTCCACGAGTAGACTGTTGACACATACTTTTTGGCAACTAGTTCAAAAGCTCAGTCTGAACAGTAAAGATGGAAATTATGATCTTTGATAATGTGCAAAATGCTCGCATATGCACTAGATATCTCAACATTAGTCGCACGTGGTATGTAAATATTGGCAGAAGATTAAAGTGAACCCCAATGAAATAATGAATTTTTTTACATTATTTGAAACGTTTTTGTTTGTCCCGCGGCTTTTGCGGCTGAGGACACACCTCTACATGCATAACTGAGAACAGTTCATTTTTGCCCGGCTGAGTAAGATATCCGCTATCAAACGGAATATTCCCCTCAGACTCCATTCTCGTTGAGTCTTTGGTACTTCCCACACTTTTGAGTGATGCTGCTCTCGTGAGTTCGATCTGGTCCTGGATAACGCTATGGAGGCGCTCGTGAGACGTGACGTGGACTTCGTTGGTGATGAAGATGTGTCCCCAGTTGGCGACGACGGTAGGCCAAAAGATGGGCATCGAGGCGCACATGATTGCGAAACTGACTTCGATAAAGGAGATGATGATGACTTCTGGGTACCACCTATGCAATCTAGCATTAGCAAGAGTCTTATTTTTAGAGTGCTACAGAGGGAAAGAATCGGGTTGTTACCAAACAAAATCGAAACTCTGAACCGAACTCTGATTATGCTTGAACATAGCCCAGAGACGCAGAATCGACATCAAAACAGCACTGTAGAATAGAGTCAGCTAGAATCGCGGCAATGACGTCGACATACTGACACAGCACCAAACGTAAACAGTCCCGTCATAGCAATAGCCTCCCTGCGCCTCAGGTTGTTGCGAAAATACTCCGTGAGCGGAATAGCAAAGATGATCAAATCAAACATCATATTCGTCGCCGCAAAAGCCAGAACCGACGCCTTCGCCCCGCCTACAGAGCTGTACCCGTATCCATAGCACTTTGACCCCTTCGACCTGGTCCAGAAGGCAGTAACGGGAAAGCACGGAAACCAAGCCATGAAGAGGAAAACCAGCGACCAGACAGTGACGAGCCCAAGCACCACCCTGCACACGACGCGGCGCACACCGTTACGGAACATGCGGAGGTATTGTAGGAGAAGCGAGATTTTGATGCAAACAGTGGTAGCGTGGTACGATGCGTTGTTGGCGTAGAGTGTGATCATGGTTGGTTGGAGCACGGGGATAATGTAGATGAGGTGACGACCCATGCCGTAGTTTGTGCCTGCCGGAAAATAATCAGACGGTTTCTCTCTTTAGAAAAAGGGAGGACAAACAAGACGTACTAAGCAGGAATGCGATGAACGCAGCGAAATTGAATAGCGCTGCCAGCACGACGAAGAGGTCATCGAGACCGGGCTCGCGGACCACGCGTAGACGTGTGTGAAGACGGCTTGCAACAAAAACCCAGCAGAGGACCTATCACTGTTTAGTTCGGTTGTCGGTGTCTTATCGTGGGGGGTGCGCGTAAACGGTACCTGTAGCGGGATAGTGATACCATATATTGTTTCCTTTCGATTCCACACGGGAATGCGCTCACTAGGGTCCGGGGGGTTCTGGAACAACATGATCATGATGGAGGTGAACTCATCTTTCGTGGAAGGCGTGTTGTCTCCCATGACAATTCAGTGACGTTGGAGGAACTAGAGATAGAGGCGTGGTCCGCTAGCGGACAGAGTCGATGATGATTACAATCTGGAAGTACTTTAGAACGAATAAGCTTCTAGAATATGTACCTCGTTCACCCTTTACACTACACAGCCCCCGATGCTAGTTCGCTCAGTTTCAGAAAACCAATCTTGGGGCGGGAGTAAGCGATTAGATCCATGTAATCCGAGCCGTGGTGAAAGTCATGGTCGCCCATGTGATTCGCGACAGGGCCGAAGGTATATTTATCAGTGGAACAAGTCCCAGAGATGTATCGTAAATGGTCATTGAGCCGTTCGGCGCAGGCAAACATCATGATGTTGGGCCGGGGTGGCTTGCCTTACGAGGGCGCCAGTGGAGCAGTGGTGCGACGTGTACATTGCCGTGTCATGTGGCCTAAGGCGCTCCTCTCATGCCCAGAATCAGGGTCATGAGCTTCATTTTGAAAATAAAACTACTGTATTGATTGGCAGCGCTACCTTTTTGATGATAGCTGAGTTTGGAATACCATCAATTCTCATACAAGAAGTTAAACCAATCGACCAAGCCTCCGAGCAGTTACCAAGCGCCTCAGCCGCTGTCAAAATGTTAGCAAAACGCATTAAGACGGTGGCTTTCGCTCTTTCACAAGCTAAAAAAATTCTCGCCGCTACCACAAAATCTGTCCTGCCGGAACGCACGTGGAAGGTCATGTCAAGTAAGCCCTACCCGCTAGGCCACCTCACGGATTTGGCCGGAGTCTAATGCGCGAGTAATGCATTGGCCCAGGAGACTTTGATATGCCGTCAATGAGAATTATCGCCGTCCCACGGCATGCCAGTGGTTGACTTTGCGACTAGAGCTCGCCGCAGTGCCAGGAATTTGCCGTCAATTCAGCTCTCTAACACTCTAGCACTCTAGCTCGCGCGCATGTCCGTGACAGTTGAGTCTAAGGATGATCAGGTAATCTTAGGCGCGTCCCGTTTGGACAAGTTTAGGGCCAGGTTTGCCCACACAGGGGTAAACGTCCATCAACTAGACTCTTCTCATCTTATCTTCAGCAGCTAGATAGCAGCCACCACAGGCTAGAATACTCACATCCTTGCGAGTGACAGGACCCACTTTTCCAGCCAGGAACGCCTTGAAATGCAGCAAAAACGCCAAAATGATTGGTCGAAAATCCCACGTGCGTTTGCCCGTCTAATCTTCCATCTTCATATCCTCAAAATCGTCAAGTAGCTGATCCATCGGAATCTGAATTCCCTCGTCTTCGTCATCACCAAGACTGCTTTCCGTCTCCATCGCGTCTGCATCGCGCTGCTGCTGGGCCTTGTAGAGTGCCATTGTCTGTCGCAGCTCTTGATCCTCCTCGACATCCTGCAGGAACATCTCAAAGTCGCGCTCCATCTTCTCCTGGTCTTGCTTACGAGGCAGCATCTCGCCCTCGTCCTTGTGCATACGCTTAACGCGCCAGTTGCGCTTGTTCTTGCTCTTTCGGGACCGCTGGTAGTGCTTCTTAACGAGAATCACATCTGGAATAGCCGATGCGTATTTGTTATTCTGTTCAAGGACATCGAAAAGATCGTTGTTGAAGTTTGTGTTGGCGAGTAGGTAACCCATTACCGAGTCGCCAACGTGGAGAATGCCACCGAGGTGTGTTCGGCAGTAATACGTTGTGTCATTGACACCCATATCGGACGCGCGTGCTACTGTTGCTTCCGCAAGAAAATTGCGTCCGGATTGCTTACCCAAGGGCTCAATGTCCAAGACGACAAATTCCGTCAGCTCTTGCACATCTGCCAATGGTCGGAATGGTGTCCGCCAGTAGATATCGGTAGCGACATCGGCAGTTTGTAGTGTTGCTGGGTCAAGGAGCTGGACAGATGTGCCAATGCGTGAGCAGAGTGTCAGAGGTGAGATATTGCCAATCTTCTTGGCCAGAGGGATTGGGAGTACGACAAGGTCATCTTTACAAATAGGTACAATCTCACATGAGAACGAGAACTTGTAGTTCTTGGTTGATGTGTGGATATCGTGTGAGATGAGTTCCTCGGACTTCTTGATATTGACAGGGATGACGGCCTTCAAAAAGTCGCAAAAGGCGACTGCGTGATTTCTTTGTGCGAAGAAAAAGTCGATGCCGTCGTGTACTTCCTTGATGTTGATGGTGTCTTTGTGTGCGCCGTGCTTCAAGATCAGCTGTTCCAAATACAAGAAGGTCCTCTTGTGGGGCACTTTTTGCCGTACTTGTACACAGGCCCTCCATGTGTTGTGCGTATAGCTCTTTGCACAATCCGGACACTGGTTGTAGTTCTGTGTGTATTCGACTTCAAAGGTCTGCTGCATGATCGCGCCCTCGTTCAGCTCCGACTGCACCGTGATCTTGACTTTTATCCTTCTGCTGTGCGGCTCCGTCCAGATGAAGCTCGCATCGATAATCCTTAGCTTGTTCAGTCCACGTAATTTTCGGAGGCACAGAGCGAGCAGTTCGCGCGATTCCGGGGGCGCGACTACCCAAGTCGAGGGTGGGGAGAGCCATCGGTCGCAGTCACGGCACATGAGTAGGATGGCTTCACGCTGGATGCCGCCCGTAACATCGGTCTTGAGTTTTATACAGTCGTAGCAAAAGGCTCCAGATATGGTTCCGTCAACAGGGGCGCCACAGTCGGCACAGAGTATCGTCGCTGCATTCTTAGGCGCAGGCGCAAAAGACTGAGCGTCGGTCATTGTGCCGTCCATTTGAGCGATGAGGTGCGGCAGCAACAGTGTGGTCAGGGTGGTTGGAGTTCCTCTGGCCGTAACAGAGGGAAGAGATATGGTTATAGAACAGAGAGCAATAATCTGAGTGTTTATGAGTCGAAATGTGTGGCGAATTTGCTTGGAAATTCATCATCAAACAAGACCCCGCCAAAATTTCCTGCCCGCTGCGGGACAGATAAGTGCCTTATCATCACGTGAAGAGTCGTTGGCCAATAAGAAGACTGGACGTAACGCCACAGCAGCCACAATCCCTCTGCCCGTGTCGCGTGCGCTAGCAGGGGTTGGCAAAACATCCCATGTCATCGACAAATGTCCCATCTTCAACGCCACCTTCGCTACAGCACGTCCATTGCGCTTCAAAATGTCGGTATCGAGAGTCGTGTCTTCGAGATCCATCTGTAATTCGTGTTTAAAGGCAAATGCACGTCCGTCGCCCATAACACCACGGACCAACCGCATAATATCTCACGCCTCGCTTCTGAAACCTGCACAATGCGCATTCAGCACGAGTCTGTCTCGAAGATCGCAAAAGAACAATCCTTCAGCTGGAGACCCTGAATTCGTCTTTCTAAGCAACAATGACAAAAAAGTGACATCCAATTCCGTCTCACACGACCCTGTGATAGACTCTATCGAAAATTTAGAACAGGCTGCGCCAACGCCTTCCGCACAAGATGCTTCTATTCCATGGTATCTCAAACAGCAATCATCCGTACAATTACCAGTCCAACAGCCTGCCGAAATACCCGCGCTTCCGCCAAACCCCCCACCACTCCTCGAGACCCTCCTCGACTACATTTCCGTCACAGCTGGTTTAGACGACCTAGAGCTTCTCGACCTGCGGCACCTCGACCCCCCACCAGCGCTCGGCCCCAAGCTGATCATGATCATCGCAACAGCCCGATCAGAGAAACATTTACATGTAGCAGCAGACAGGTTCTGTCGGTACCTACGAAGAGAGCACGGTTTAAAGGCAAACGCAGCAGGACTACTCGGCCGGAACGAACTGAAGATCAAGTTGAGGCGCAAGGCAAAACGGATGCGTATGCTGGCGAATGTTGGCGGAGCGATACCAGAAGGCAATATCGACGATGGTATTCGCACGGGCTGGATCTGCTGTACGCTGGGCAAATTAGAAGCGCATCCAGAGGATACACACATGCCTGGTGGCAACGTACAAGAGTTTGTCGGGTTCCGGGATGTCAAGCCAGGTGTTAATGTGGTGGTGCAAATGTTCACCGAGGAGAAGAGGGCGGAAACGGATCTGGAGACCTTGTGGGGTGGGGTCGTGAGAACGCATCAGAGGAGGATCAAGACGGCTGATGAGGCGCTGAGGGAGTTGGAAGATGACATCGAGGATCTCGAGGAAGAGGATGGGGAGGAGATTGAGTATGAAGCGCGATGCACACCGCGTGGAGTGAATAAGCAGCCTACTGAGACGACTCGCCCTGTTCCCCCTCCAACACCAGCGCAGCAGATGCATAGACCGCGGCCAACTGTTGGGGACGTCTTTCCACCTGCTTCAGCTCCACAAACCCGGAAGCAGATACGCAGGTTGCACACCGCTGGGTTGTAGTAATGCCAAACTTCCAAAAAAAAGAACCCGAGTAATAGAAGAGAACATGACATTCCGTAGCCGTTGCATCTAACCATTGTATCATAGTCCAACCACATGTAAAACTGCCAAAAAAAATAGAGAATACTATACCCCACCCATCGCTCCCTCCCCCACCATCCAAACTCCAATAATGCCTGCACCTTCTTTAGAAAACCCTCCCAACAACAAACGCCTCAAAAACCACATTCTCAAGCACCTTCCTCTCCACCACACACCCATACCCATAACACCGCACCGCGCCTACCAACTTCTCCTTCAGCATCTCCCACCTCCCCACCTCTAACCCACTAAACGCCGCATGCTGTCTGACATACTCCCAAGCCTGGACTGGCGTGACCTCGCCGTCCGCAAGCGGGACGTTGGACGATATGCTGAGCAGATGCGACAGCGAGGAGCGGGGCGCGCACCAGGGCGTTTGCGAGTGCTGGCGATGCCCCGGTGGGGAGGGGTGCGTGTGCAGGAGACAGGCGGAGAGGGTGAGGGCGTGGCCGGTTGTTGTGGGGAGGGAGGAGGTACCGGGGTGGGGTGGGGTGGAAATGGGCGAGATATCGACATGGGAGAGGCAGGGGGATTCCAGGGTGAGGACGAAGTCCATTCCGATTATTTCGAGGTCGAGGGTGCCGAGATTGGTGGTTGGTGGTGGTAGTGTGGAGATTGGGGAGGAGGATTGTGAGTGGGAGGAGGATTTTGAGGAAGGGGGGGAGATGGGTTGGGAGATGGGTTGGGAGAAGTTTGAGGTGGGTTTGTGCGGATGGGTGACAGAGATTTGTTTTCTCCAGCTTCCCTTTTTTGTAAGAATATTTTCTTGAAGGACAGTGAGATTTATGCTTTCGTTTGTTGCTTCCTTTGCTGTGGGCAGTGGGACATCTTGTTTTGTCAAGCCCTTTTTGAGGACACTATTTTCGGCATAGAGTGTCTTAATTTTTGATTCGAGGCGTGCTTCTTTGGCGCGAAGACGAACAACTTCGCTTTCTAGAGACGCAATGTATGTTTCTTTTCGCTCGCGGTGGGTTCTAAGTGTCATGTTAGATTAAAGGAACCTGGAGAAACAACATCGGATGTTGTGGGCAGCAAACATGCAGAGCACGCCGTAAGGGAAATGAGCACGTTTAGAAATATACCTCTGTGCCCTGCGAACTTGCTCTCTTCGTTTTTGCACTGGGTTCCGAGATTCTGTGGGATCTGCCTTGGGTGTCAGACGATAAGGCTGTGATATAACGCTTTGCTTTTTTTCCTGGCGCGTGTGAACTGGTAAAAGCGGGGAACATACCATCCGTAGGAGCCGTCTTATCGCTCTTGAAAGGCTTAAATGCAAATTTCCTCATCTGATGATATTCAAGTCGATATTTCGTCCAGCAACAAAATGGGAGCAACGAGAAAAACAGGTCGTTAGGCCTGTAAGCAGCTTCGAAAAAAAAAACGTGTTCCCTCGCTGAGCCTTGTAGTTGGAGAAAGAATGTGATTTGTTAATCTTGCAGCAATGAGAACGACCCGAGGGGGTAGATGCCGCCCGTTATGCCCTGGCGCTAAGGGGTGGGTGGGCTCCCGGACCCCTTCGTCAATGCGTTGTATGTGAACCCAAACCCTCCTGCACCCAATCTCCAATCTCGTCGCAATTCCATCTTACCAAACGTAATTGGTCGGAAGAAAAAAGATTGTCGAGGCAGATGTCGCATTGGCGGTCAGCCGCCCTCCCACCTCCTTCGCCATTCCCCACTCCCTGCTCCAGCTGCAGCTCTGCAACCTTCTACTTGCAGTACCCTAGCGCCAAGATTTGGATGGTTTGCGCATTAGTTGCAACAGGTAGTCTTGGTTCCAGATTCAAATTACGCCTTTGGGAAAGGATTGGCGTGGCATTTCCTGCTTGATGCTCTGATACAGGCACTGTTTCGTCTTCACCGCATGTGCGATCCCGCTTATACGGATCCGTCAAAAACGGTTAGGCACTCTGTGCCCAGGCATCGAGTGTCCTCGATTTGTCCGCGTGCATATGAAGCGTGTCATAGCTAACCATTGGCTGAGGGACAAGATGTATTCCATGTATACGAGTTGCTTTGTCCCAGAGCCATTTGTGTAAAATTTTGTATCATGCCGATTCAGGAACTAGCGGAATATTAAACCTCCAGGCATTGATAGATAATGTAGACATCTATTCGATGAAAAACTCTTCAGGCCGACACAAATACTGTTTGTGCAAAGGACGTGCGGGGCTCGGCAAAAGGCACGATTGTGGTATTCATATCTGCGGTTACACTCAAGGATCCTCTTCCCATTCGATCGCTGATGCTTTGCTCGAGACGATGCCTTTGTGGTGAGTTGGGTCCGGCAGGCATTTGTTGAGGGTGTTGGTGATATCTGCACTGCGGGTGACTCTGTTTATCCACTCAGCCTAGGCAACGGAACGACGAACGCCACCGTCACGATACTCAGCATTTCCGGAGGGGAGTTGCCCGTGAAGTAGGTGCAACTTTTTGAGTGAAGAAGTACAAATATGGATAAGAACGCCAAGGTTCGGGCTGCCACGTTGTCCGAGGTCTCGAGTACTTGGCAGGGTTGTAGTCTGAATTCTGGGTTGAGGTGATCGCGTCAGGCATCTTTCCTTTGGCCCTGGCGTTGAACGAAGAATTGGGCTGTTGGGGATTTAATACTCTATTGCTCCTTCCGAGATCTCAACCCAGGACTAGGCTGCGCCACATTACGCAGTTGTGGTTCTGACTGGTGTTCGTCGCCAACGCACGTTCAGGTTTCGCACTGTCTGGCCGACCCCGGGAGGCCCATGGCTAAGTCGCTATGACAGGTTTCAAGTCTCGAACGCTTGTCACTCTCGAGTGTCAACCCTTTCAGGTGATGGACACTGACACACGCTTAGTATTTCCTGGGGCCAGCGTCATTAATTTGCTTGTGCCGATATTCACTGCTCATGGTCTTCCGTGGATAACTGCAACCATTATTGAGTCCGGTGGACTTGGTCATTCGTGCAAAGTGTTGGCTGTGGCTAATGCATGTCACAGCGTGGCATTGAAGCTTAGCAGAGTAAGCATCCATAAACCGTGGCATTTCCGAGGTGATGGATGCGATGCTGCGCCACAAGGGTTTGATTGTGGCGGCGTTACTTGACAGGAGCTGGCGAAGGTGCGTCAAGCACGGAATCTGGGGTGATGCAACGCTATCGTTTCGGAAGGTGAGAGCCAATGGATGCCGTGATGACACCGAGATCCATCATAACATGGTTATAGCACATGCTGAGGCGAGTGCTTGAGGGAAAACCAATCAGGTATAGCTAGGTCTGAGAGCGATGGTGTTCGGTGTTCCCTTTTGTGCCGTTGGGGTTATCATGGCAAGCGATGCAGTGTTTCGAGAAACTGCAGGGAGCCAAAAACAAGACGGTGGAGTAGGACGAAGGGCGGGCACAGTCATGGGCGGATTTGAAAGTAAGGGCAGCTGCTGAAGACGAATGGACTAGTGCGTATGTGAGTAGTATATTGGTTGTATACGCGTAGTGTAGGCGCGCGGCCACGCTAAACGGCATTGGATACGGCAGAAAGTGGCGCACCTTCGGGAGGCCGGATGCTGGCCTCATGGCCGGGCGTCAAGTCGGTGCCACAGCCATGGAGGAGTGATGACAAGGACAGAAGTGGCAGCTTGTACCATGACGAACAAATAGTAGATGTAGTAGAATTACACGAGTGGCAGCTCGCAGCGTCGCCAGGCAGAATCTGGGGAAGCCAACCAGGCCCAGCCACAGGTCACAAAGCTTGGCCCGGGATCAGTGGAGAGAAGTGGGCCAGTAGCACAGCCCCACTTACCCACCACCACCAACATCATCACCATCCCATTACGTCGTCGTCCCCCCGGCCCGGCCAGCGCCATTAAAGTGATTAGAATAGCACACCCGTCCGTATGCAGTGTCTGCAGCCCCTCCAGAGACACGCGTCCCTGGTATATGAAAACACCCGCCATCCCCGGTTCTCTCCAATAGGTAGTCGGTCTTTCAGCCAGCCATCCGTATCTTTGTTTACCACCGCTGCACACAAACACTTGCATACAAACACCTGCATACAAACATCTGCATACAACAAGGCTTCCGCGCCCTTGTACACTCGTTGATAGCTTCTCACATTCGTTGACCACGCCCACTGCAACGGCCATGTGGAAGAGCGTGCTCCAAGCTGCAGTGGCGGCGCTCGCTGCTAGTGGCGTCGAGGCTGCCAGCTACGACGACATTTCCGATATTGACATCTTTGGTCAGCACTTTTTCTACACCAACAATGGCTCGCAATTGTAAGCGGCGGTTTACTCGCATTCGCATACTACCTCACACTGACACGTACTCGCAGCTTCATGAAAGGCGTTGCCTATCAGCAAAACTACAGCCCCAACGGCTCTACCAGCGCCAATGCTACCTACACGGACCCTCTTGCAGATGGCGATGCCTGCCGACGAGACATCCCATACCTGAAGCAGCTCTTCACCAATGTCATCCGTGTCTATGCCATTGACCCCACGAGGAACCACGACGACTGCATGGCCCAGCTGGCCAGCGCCGACATCTACGTCGTCTCGGACCTTAGCGAACCCTCTACTTCGATCCGCTCAAACGACCCCGAGTGGGATGTCACTCTCTACCGCAGGTATACGAGCGTCATTGACTCGTTGAGCAAGTACAAGAACGTCATCGGCTTCTTCGCTGGCAACGAGAACGTCAGTTCAGACAACCAGACGGCTGCTGCTGCTTTTGTCAAGGCTGCTGTGCGCGACACAAAGACGTACATCCAGAACCAAAACTATCGCAAGACCCTCGGCGTGGGCTATGCTACCGCCGATGTGCCCTCCCGCAACGAGCTCGCCCACTACTTTGCCTGCCAGCCCGGCGACACAGGCAACAAGACCTCCATAGACTTCTGGGGCTACAATGTCTACTCCTGGTGCGGCAACAGCAGCTACACCTCCTCCTCGTACGACGAGCGCGTGAAATTCTTCTCCGACTACCCCGTCCCCGTCTTCTTCGCCGAATACGGCTGCATTGAAGGTCTCCCGGGCGGCCCCACCAGCCGCCCCTTCACCGAAGTCCCAGTCCTCTACGGCAACATGACCAACGTCTTCTCAGGTGGCATAGTCTACGAATGGTTCATGGGCGCCAACAACTACGGCCTCGTCAGCCTCACCAACAACGACGCCAGCGTCTCCCCATACCCAGACTTCACCTCTCTCCGCGACCAACTCGCCTCCGTCACCCCCTCGCCCACCCAACGCTCGACCTACACGCCCACAAACTCCGCGCCCGCATGCCCCTCTGTCGGCGGCACCTGGCTCCCCCAAGCCTCACCCTTGCCACCAACGGTCAACCCCCAACTCTGCGCCTGCATGCTCGACAGCCTCCAGTGCACATATACCTCTGACAACCAAGACGCCTTTCCCAACGACTTCAACTACATCTGCGGCGCAAACCCAAAATACTGCGCCGGTATCGCCCGAAATGCCACAAAGGGAGACTACGGTGCGTACTCGGGCTGCGATCCAAAAGACCAGCTCGCGTTTGTGGCGAATCAGTATTATATCGGTCAGAACAAGCGCGCGGATGCGTGCAGTTTCTCGGGGAGAGCGAAGACGCAGTCGGCGGCTACTGCGAGTGTCTGTACGGGCTTGCTGAGTGCGGCGGGCGTGAATGGGCAGGGGTCCGTACCGACGGCTACGGGTAAGGGGACTGCGGGTGTGAGTGGGGGGAGTGGTGGTGCGGTGAAGAGTTCCGGATCGCCTGGTGCAGCGGCGGCGGGCGTGAATGCGCCGGGTTTCTTTGCGCATGGCAAGTTGGCCATGGGCGTTTATGCTGGATTTGCTGCTGTTAGTTTCTTTGGTATGCTGGTGCTGTAAGTGTTTAATAGTGGATGGTCACATGACCCCTCCCTTTTCCTGCCTCTTTTTTTCTTTCTTTCTTTTGATTGTACCATGGGGGCGGAAAGAGAGAGAAATGTAGCGGAGGATTCCCTTTTTCTTTTCCTTTATCTGGGGAAACCATGAGGGGTTAGAAGTATCGTACTATCAAAGGTTAGCGTTTGAAGAACTCTTCAGTATCTTTTTCATTAGTAGTAGTAGTAGTAGTAGTAGTAGTAGTAGTAGTATTGCAGCGTACAACCTGCTACTTAATCCAATTAAAATCACCCCCTTTTTTTTTCTTTCCTCCCCCCCTTACTGTCCCTTCTCCGATTACCCAACCGGATACAGCATTGCAATACCTGACCGAGACCAGACGATGCCACCGTACTCTTCCCCAGGAATCCCCTGTAAAGGGTGAAGTAAAGAAGAAGAGACTTGGGCTATACACACTTCAATCCTGTACACACGCCTCGTCCCACACGGTTTCCACTGTATCTAGATGCTCAGGCCCAGGCAGCAGCTTCCTGCACGGCACCAGTGTCTGCCGGACCGACGCCGCACAGTCGGCCGTCCGTCTTCATCTTCCGGCCCCTGCACCTCTGCACGCATCGCCGGCGCTCCCCTGCCAATGGCATCGAGCCTGCTGCATCTCCGTACCCCATCCCACGGCCGGCGCCCAGCAGCCGGCCGGTTCCTTCTCGGGCGGCGGTGCGCAGTCGCTGCTAGCCCATGTAGCCGCCGGGCTTTCTGACGCTGGCCGACTCGTGCACGAGGCCGACGGGCCCGGCCGCGTAGAGTAGTGCATGCGGCCTAGGTGCGCACGCTGCGTGTTTCTTTACGTTCGAGATTGGTACATGGCACGAGTTTCCTACGCCTGTCGACTTTTCCGGCTTGCCATGGCCCTCGAACGACCATATCTACCAGCCGATGGGTATCGGAGAGCCTCTCGGTGCTGGAACCTGGTACTGGCTGTCTTCGCTCCGTGGTAGACGCATAGCTAGTCAGTGTTCCCATTGCCTTTGTCGGTTGGACGGCGGATCCGCCCGGCGGCGGTAGCGACTGAGAGGGAATGGCACACAAAAGGGCCCTGGTCGTCGCGGAAAGAGGCCAGCTCGAAGCGGCTGCGTGCGCAAGACTGGAGAAGGCGCATCGTGTTCGGGCGAGTTTTGTCAGAATAGCTGTAGGTTTGGTGACGGGGTGGAACGCAGGCAGGTACGTAATGTCCCCTGTAAAGCAGCATGGCTGTGGGGCTGTCTATTGGGCCGTGGTGGCAGTCTCTGGGGCGTAGCGAATGTGGGCAGCTGGGCATCAACTGGCCAATCAAGGTATCAAGTCCCATTCAAGCCCTTGTAGGGTAAAGACGTTCAAGCACGCTGGTGCAAGCTATGCAACGTACATGTACAGACAGCGGCATTCGATTCATGGCAAAACAAAAGAGCTTACAATCTTCACATGTCCGTACATTAATACACATGCGTGACTTGTGCATGTAGCATACATGTTTTTTCCTCGAGACGCCACGCTATGCTCTACAAGTAAACCACCCACCAACCAAACATATACATGACATAGTGGCCGAAAAGATCGATCAAGTAATCAATCCAATCCAATCACATTGGTAATTGTTGCTTGCTTCCATTTTGGTCTCTCTTTTGCTTCAACAAATGCGTCTTGCTGCTTTTGCAAATCAGGACAGGTCTCGCTCTGCGTAACATTTCTTCTCCCAGTGCAATATGCCGCATGCCGTCTCGTTCATAGTGCATGTACTGCATGCCGTCTCTTTCATAGTGCATGTACTGCACATCGCTTCTTCTGCTTCTCAGTACATGTTGGGCGGTCCTGGGCGGCCTGGCTGCTGTCGTGGAGGCCCGTTGAACTGGCCGTCAAACATCATTCGTGGGTCCTCACCACCACGCATGCCCGGCATCGGCGGTCCACCATAGCCTGGTGGTGGAAAGTAGCCGGGTGGCCCCTGCATGCCGTTGCCACCGGGTCCGCCTGGGAACCCTAATCCACGAATAGTGCCACCGGGAGGAAATCCAGGAGGGTGTCCAAGTGGTGTGTTGCCAGCGGAGAAACCTGGTCCTCCAGGACCCATCTGTGGAGGAGTGGGACCACCAAGACCAGGTGGTTGACGCATGGGGCCTCCAAAACCTGGTGGTGGAGCGATGTTTGGTCGCTCTTGAGGTGTGGGTGGCATGCCGGGTTGGCCTCGTCCGCCCATGTACTGCATATCGGGTGTGGGCTGCGAAGGAATGCCCATGTTGGTAGGCATGCGAGGATCGCCTCCTGTGTTACGACGCTGAAGGCCCATGAGAGCATCGTCAGGCCCAGGGAATCCCATGGGCATGCGGGGATTCTTCGAGCGCATAGCCTCTTGTTGTTGCTGCATTTGCTGCAATTGACGGAGCTCCATTTGCTCACGGCGATCGGCAGCATCTCGCCGCAACATTTCACTTTCGTTAAACATGCGGGGATCTTCCATAAAGCCTGGGGGAGGACCACCGCGGCCCTTGGGCTGGTGCTGAGCTGGTGGCTGTGGTTGCTGTCTTTGCTGGTCAAAGAAGGCCATATTGGGGTTCTCCTGGGCCGGGCGAGGCAGACCGTGGCCCTGTGCTTGAGGTGGTGTGCCGCGAGAAGGTTGCTGCATGAGGTTTAGCAAAAAGTCACGCTCACGTTGTTTTGTCGCTTGATCACGTTGCGATTCCTCCCTTGCTCGGCTGTTCAGGAGAGCGGTAAGGTTAGCATCTTGAGCAATGGCTCGTGGTGGCGGCGACTGATGAGGAAAGTGGTCTTCAGGGTGACCGGAACCTGGGCGGGGAAGTCTGAATTGATCAGAATGTGGATTCTCTGCTGACATATTGTTAAAGCGAAGCTGCTGCGACGGGCGAGACTCTGGTGCTGCGGGACGAGGAGCCAAGATGTTTTCTAGTATACTCTGCTGCTCAAGGGTTCGCGGTGGTGGCATTCTACCGTGTTGTGGGTCGGGCGGAGGAGATTGTTGATGGAAGTCCAAGGAGATGCCACCACCCTGTCTCATGCCATTTGGTGGCGTAGGCATATTTGTTTGTGGCAACGGGGCTGGCGATGGGCCTGTGCTGACTTGGCCAAGCATCTGAAGAATACGCTGAAAGCCTTCCTTGTCAGCATTTGCCTCCATGGGAGGTGCTGGGGATGCAGAGTGCGGTGCTGGAGGTTGGTTCAGCGCTACCTGCTGCTCTTCGGGTTTGGCGAACATGGTCATGAACCTCGACTTCTTGTCTGCCCTTGGTTTGGCCGAGATATTCTCTACCGGCGGCATCTCTGCAGACTTGTCCCTGCCCCAGTTGCCGAAGAGGATGCCTTGAGTAGGTTCTCCAGCAGAAGGTGTGTGCAAAGGCGCAGTTAACATGGGGGCTGCGGTGATGGCGCTTGCAGTAGGCGTCTCCGCAGGAGCCTCTCTCGGCTCGTCCTTGTCACCACCTGGCGTATCCTTGGCCCGCATCTGCTCCTTCCAGCGCTGGAAGTCTTCTTGTGTGCGAGGCTTGAATTCCTTCTTCTCCACCTTGGCGTCCATCCACTCTGGGTCATCCTCACCACGGGCCGCGCTACCACGGGTCCATTCGCGGCCATTGTCTCGCTCGCGGTCTCGTTCGCGTTCGCGCCAACCGCCCTGGACGCCAGTCTTTGCTCCCTCATCTCTACCTTCGTCACGGCGCCCCCATCGCGGCTCATTTCGATCACGGGTGTTACGACGCGGGGCCGCTTCAGCCTCTGGGTCACCCTCATGCTTGTCTCGGTTGCGGTCACCATTGCGGCCGAAGCGCTCAAAGTCTTCCTGGCCCAGGCTCTTGCGACCCTTGACATTGGTCCAGCCCTCACCGTCGTCTCGCGGGGCGCGGCGTCCATTGGTGTAGCCCTTGTCTCGGGTCCGATCAGTCTCACGGTCCCGCGTCCATCGGTCGTTCTTTGGGAAGCGATCTCCGCCGTTGTCTCCGTCTGTAGATGTGAGGCCGGTACGTTCCTTTGCGTCACCCGCTGCCTTGGCCGGAGTGCGGGCGGAGAGGAAGGCTAGCTTTGGTGGGCCGAGCACAGTCTCTTCGCCGGGTTCTACAAAAAGCGCGTTAATAGCGGCCTTGATGTCCTGGGCATCAGAAGACTTACGCATGCTCTGGCGCCGACCAAACTGGCCCATGGGGTTGTGCAGCGGCCGCTGGTCATTTGCTGTGGCGCCTTCTCCCTCCCGTGCACCTCGAGTGCGACGCATGGTACCGTTATTGTTGGTGTTGGTATTATTGTTGTTGTTATTGTTATTGTTATTGTTGTTATTGTTGCTTGTGTGGCCATTGTTGGCATTTTGATCAACAGGCACGTCCATCCATTGCGAGATTGATGGCAGACCATCGGGCTTCTTCACCAATGGCGACTCTTTCAGAGCCAGCAATTGAGCCTCCGAGTACGACGGTCCCCGCATTGTCGCGACTGAAGGCACCGCAGACATGGGGATGGGAGTGGGGCAGGCCGGGAGCGACCTGCTGAAGCTCGAGACAGTAGGGCGGGATGCAAATTGGGGGGGGGGGTTTGGAGTGCCGGGCGACGGCGGCAGGGGCAGCT
>JALPSE010000008.1:115860-126908 GCA_030558545.1 Bipolaris gigantea
TGCGTCTGTGTGTGCGGGCGTGGACGATGGGTTGTGGGCTGTGGGCTGTAAGTTGTGGGTTGTGGGTTGTGGTTAGGTGGAAGAGCTGAGAGGCGTGATGCTGAGAGCCAGGGTTTGTGGCGTTCGGTCCAAGCGCGCATATGTGTCGCAGGGCTGGAGAGCGAGGTGAATGAGCTCTTGGTGGGATGCAACGTGGTAGGGGAGTAGCGCACACCCTGGACTGCAGTAGCGGCGACTGAAGCAGAGAGGGATCAGCTCCCGAGTCGTGACTTTGTGCCAAGGGTGGGCGTGGTTGCGGCTCAAAAAACGGTCCTTGTCGCTTCAGAGGCACAAATGGGATACAGGGAAAGCGTGGGCGTGCAAGTGGTAGCGTGAGTTTGTTATGGCAGTGTGTATTGGGTCGCCAGTGGTGCGGGCCTCTACGACAGAGAGCCCTGCCAAGATCCGGTGCGGAAACACGTTAGGTGCGTCATTCTAGGGTTCACCGCATGTGACTTGGCCGTGGCACAGAACTCCAGTCAGCCGTGGGCCTTTTCGCAGTATGCCCCCCAAAAATCAA
The DNA here is from genome assembly GCA_030558545.1 of Bipolaris gigantea. Taxonomy (NCBI): domain Eukaryota; kingdom Fungi; phylum Ascomycota; class Dothideomycetes; order Pleosporales; family Pleosporaceae; genus Bipolaris; species Bipolaris gigantea. Next base: position 116,420 of record JALPSE010000008.1, read on the forward strand.
ATAGATGGTTGTCATATATATCCTTAGGCCTTGGTAAGACAAGCCACCGTCTCACCTAGACTACCGCTACTCCACGCTGCTACCTTCTCCCGATCGCATGTCTCATAAACACGTGCAGCCAGTATCCTGAGCGCACCCTGTCGCGCGTCATGTCCATCGAGCATCATTTGGATCCATGCCATCAGTCCGCACCGTGTGATGAGCGTTGTGCTTCCCCCTACGTGTGTCGCCCGCAACAGGAGCTTCACAATCTTGTCTTTGGCAGACGCCGAACATGACCGAGAGCCGTAGTGGCTCAGTAGTTGCTCGAATATGTTGCTTCTCCTAAACAATTCCATGTCTGCCCCTGTCCTCAAACTATCCATCAAGTAATCCAAGTACCAATCCACCTCCTTGTGATAGGTCGTGTCGTCGTCTGGCTGGCTGGCCACGATACGGTGCCAGAAGAAACGCAGAAGAGAGTTGACGTCCCACGCCGGTGACGCAGTGAGAAATCGGTTGACTGCGCTGAAAAGCGAGTGAGTCGGGTCTGCAACGATGCTCACGCAACGCGCAGCCAATACGCCACCGACGTACGGAAAGGCCTCCCCACCAGTCTCATCAATAGACTCCAAAAGCTCGCCGAGAAGGAGATAGAGTTGTTGAAGATCAGAGTTGATGCTGCTTCCAGCATGTCCTTCAGAACCATGTGCTTGACTGCTGAACTTGATGGTTGCTGTAACCTGTCGGATGTTATTGATGGCCTGCTTACGGATTTCACCGTGTTCGGAGCAGAGACACAGAATCAACTCTCCAATGTCTCCGTCTTCAACCGCTTCACTCAGCTCCTTCTTCCTCCACCGTATCAGACCGCTGTGTTTTTCGTCTTCAACTGGGGGCGCCTCCAGATCGACCGCAGATCTCGTCCTACTGTGCTGTTCAGCTTCCCGTGCCCGAGCTGCTACTGGCACGGGTGACGTTGACGATCGTTCCGACCCACTGAAGTCTGCACCAGTTGCCAACTTCAATGATTCCTTGGCTTTTTCCTTGCCCATCTTCCACAGGAAAGCATCCTTGAGCACCTCCTTGTAGGCTGCATTCGCCGATTCGACAAGGGCGTCGCGGACCTGGCCCAGCATTCTCTCATCTTCGCCAATGAGTTTGAGAAGGTAGAGAAGTCGCGATAGCCATTGTGCAAGAGCATCGGCTGCGTTGCTCGTTGCTGTCTCTCCACCCTTGAACGGCCACTGCTCAACTAGAATCATGAGCAGATTGCTAAACGGGCCCATGTCGCTTGCAGGCTGTCCAATGCGGCCGCACATGACATCCAAATCGTCAAAGTACTTGATGGGCACGTTGGTGAAACGCGCGCAGCAGTCATCCAGGAACTCGAGCACCTCTGTTGAGGATGTGCTTGATCCTGACGTTGATCCCAGACTGGCAATGAGTGCGTCGAGCGCATCAGGCGAAGTCTTGGTTTGCAGCATCTCCTGATCCTGCAAAATGTCGCTCAGCAGAGATCGGATACCTGCATAGAGCTCGCTCTCCTTTGATGTTACCAGCAATTTCAAAAGCGTGACAAATGGCGAGTACGTAAGCGTTTCTGTAATTGTTAGTCAAGTCGACCAGCTGATGTAGTGGGCAAGGCGAAGACCTACTCTGCTTCTGCCACCAGCGCATCGCCGGTGACAACCTTGCCATTTGTATCCAGTGTTCAAGTTCCATGATGCGAAAGACCTTGTCCTCTGGCAATGCAGTCGGCTTCTCAGCCTCTACCAAGGCGTTGCACAGGGGCAGCGATACATCAAACTTTTCCTGTAGCGCGACCTGAGGGGTCACCTCGTAGTAAAGTCGCAATAGCCTTGTAATTGACTCGCGCTTCATATCCTTGAGACCGGGCTTCTTAAGCGCCAAAAAGACCGTCCGGATCGATGGGCAACGTCGGCTAACCTCTGATACCAACCGCTTAGACGCCCGATCCCACGGTTTGGATGATTTCACAGCACTGGCGTTGCTGAGTTCTTGAAGGGTCCCCCGTAGCTTCTGAAGGGCTGCAATCAAGACCCGTATCGCGAATAATTGTACGAGATCTGAGCTGTGATTGAGACACTTTGTGAGTACTTGTTGATTCAAAGGCTGGGGCAGGATGCTGTTCATCAGCACAGGTACTGGAGGAGGATAGTCGCGATAGTTCTTCTTCGCGCCAAAAAATCTTGGAACTGGCAGTTGAATGGTTTGGTATAGGAATGCCGAATAGCCGATCCAGGTCGATGTAAGCTTGGGGTCGTAGCTAAAGTCGCGTCGTTTGATAAAATAGTCTGCCACTAACTCAGGGCAAGCTCGGAATATATCCACAACAAGCTCCTGGTGCAGGGTATTTGCATAGGGTCTCTGACTTTGAATGAACTCTGACAAGATGATGTTCCGTACTTTTGTTATCTTGCTATAACTGCCAGCATTATCGAGCCCCAGGTCATTGCCGTAATCGGCCGCATCATCCTGTTCATCCTCGTTGTCGTCAAATGCAGATGGATAGAAACCCTGCGTAGGCAGCATAACACCGTATGCGGGATCGGTACACACTAGACGCAAGAAATCATGAGCGAGCTGGTCAGGTGCCTTTTGTCCTTCAGAAAGCGACCCCTCTTCTGGCTCGTAGCTGTATAAACTTGCTATTCGCGAAAGTGTCTTTCCGCTCAAGATCCTGCTCTTGGTCTGTCGTGCAATTGCCTTGTCCTGGAACACATGGCCTCTGAATACATCGAGTATCTCGTATATCAGAAACGGCGGGTCGGTACGGATATGGTCGAAGACGGTGCGCACAACGTTGGTGTTGGAGAGTATCTCGCTTTTCGCGCGTTCATCCTGGAACCTTAGGTGGGTCAAGAGGTATCGGATCGCCGTGGTTCGGATGCTCGGTTTCTTGACATGGTCGGCCGCGGATTGTTCTCTGCTCAGGTTGATGTTTCTGCCCAGTATCTTGGGTTCGAGGGTAAAGTCCCTTTTTGCGTAGACAGCCCTTGCATGAGCGCCCTCGTTGAATCGTGTAAGCTCGGTAAGCAGACGGAGCGCAGGCGCAATGACATTCTCTTCTTTGGATGCGGCCGAAGTACTGCGCACGAAGCGGCGTGCAACGGACGGCTGCAGGAGTGTTTTTGCCAAAAGTGTGCCGTACTCTAAGAAATCACCGTGACTAGCAAAGACCTTGAATAAGAGTGCGAGTACAGCAGTGACCTGAGAAACGATGGGACTGTTGTTGGTCTCGACTGCATAATCCCATGCTTGGGTAAGGTTGTGCAAGAAAGCCCTGTCCCTTTCCTCTCGTCCTTTTCCCTTTTGTGTGTCCAGATACTCGCGGAGAATAGCTCGTTTGCGGGGCAGATGGTGCTCGTCGGCCGGGTAGAGAATGGAATCGAGGAAACGCTTGAACAAGCTTAGGCCTATACCGATGAGTCTCTACTAATATCCCGTGATATCAGCTATGCTTACCACCTCGGAAGTGGCTCTGGGAGCTCTGGTCGAAAAAGAGAGCATTCTGCAGGTCGCGCGCAGCGGTAACTTCCTCGGCACCGCCATTTGGCCGTGGCGAATTGCGTTCATAGTGGGTGTCGATTTTCTGGCGTTTGTTCTCGCGATCAACATGCGCACTCCTGGCATGTGCGTCAAAGGCAGTCCTCTTCTTCATGGCGCAAATTATGTCGCGTTGCACGCATCGAAAAGTTCGAGCATCTGAATTCCGGCAGGCCCTTGCAGGGATATCGGCTAGCGCAAAGCCTAAAGCTTGGACCCATGGCCATTTTCCGTACTGTATGGATTCACCGACGAGTCTAGACGTGCGTGAACGTCAACAACCTAACACATGATCACATATGGGAAAGACAGTTTTCTCCATTGTTTGGATTTTTGTTTTACCATCTATGTAGCCGATTGAAATAAAGGCTCCATGCCTCTATTTGCTCCAATTACAAGGACTATATCTAGGCTGCAGTCCAGAAAAAGTGGCTGCAGCGCTTTCTAGCTTGGTATAGGCCCTCGCTATGGGCTTGCTTGATCTTGCGTGATAGGGTGCGATGTTGATTGATCAGAAAATGCCACTATACAAAAAGAAAAGTCGCAGAAGACTCCGAGGATATGCCGATGCTGCGATGCGATGCAAAAGTGACAAGAAAAAAGCGCAATGCAGAAAAAGGTCATGAGGGTAGGCCAGCGGCGCTAAGCAAAGGAAACCAGAAAACGCCATTGCAAATCTCGGTTTGGTTGTCGCTAAACAAGAATGTCCGGGGTATCATGCAGCGACGTAATAAGAAAAAAGGAGAACGGAGCGCGCAACGGAGGACAAGGAACCATCGAACAGGACCGTTGGTTTTTTTTCGTATGTCATCGTTTTAGAGGCCTGTGGTACTTTGATCCCGAGCTTATGGAGTTGTTCTTCTCGCGGATCTGTATCGTCGGGACTGGTTCTTGGCTGTTCTTGGCCGACAAAGCTGCAGAAATGGCAAGCGTGACAAGCGTGAGGACCTCTGCACAGGCGGCACCAATGGCGGTGTAGAATGCGACACCCTGGATACCATGTTAGCAAATGTGGTGGGCAGAGGTTGACAAGCGCATAGTGGTACCTGCTCCTCGCAAACAGCGCGATACTGATAGCGCCCATTCGTCAACAAGTTCTTATTTGTGCACGAGTATCGACCCAAGCTCGCCTTGCTCGCCTTGTTGAGCAAGTAGAATACCACGAGCGCTGTGATCCAGGTGACGACGCCGAAGCTGCCAGCAACAACACGATAGACGTCTCGTGAGCGAAAGGGGCGGCGGAAGGAGCGCTTGAAGGAGAGGGTGAGGATGGCGACCGAGGCGAGGAAGTTGGCGGCGGCTATGCAGAAGAGGACGATGCTCGGGGCGAGATTGGTGTGGGCGGGCCAGACCATGGGCAACTCCCCCTTGCGCAGGTCGATGTAGCGGTTGCCTCGATAAATCTCAAACGTATGCATCAACATGCAGACGACGGCGCCGCTCAGGACGATGATGAGCAGGCGGAGGCATGAGCGCACTCGGCTGAGCCAATGCGCCCGCGAGGAGATGGCAAGCTCGAGAGGCATTGGCAGCCTTGAGAAGGTGTATGGGGCGGAATCCTTGGGCCGGGGAAAGGCAGAGGCGGGCGTGGAGTGAGCGGCGAGGCTGTATGGCTTGGGCGGGGGCGGCGAGGGGGCGGGCAGTGTGGCGATGTCCTGGTTCGAGCCAACTAGACACGTCGTCGTAGTTGTCGTGGAGTTGAGTAACGCGACGTAAGCCCTGGCCATGGTCTGGCGGCGCAGAGGCTCGAGGTGCTGGGGTCGCAGCCGAGGGTGGGCGCAATGGATCGAGGGGAGGGTCGCAGCTGGCCCAGAGGGCATGTGAGGTAGTGGGTAGCGGCAGCGGCAGCGGCAGCAGCAGCAGCAGCACAAGGAGTTGCGGTGGGTGCAGCGGGATGAATATGGGCGCGCCCCGTCAAGGGGGGTGGGTGCACAAACCGGCCTAACGAGGCTGTGTCCGAGCTTGGAGAGTTCCTCCGCTGATCGACCTGACGTCGAGACTCTGCATGCGCCAGACGCGCTGCACATGGAGCAGCGGATTTTTCTTTGTAGGCTCGCCTCGGCGGGAAGCATGCGTGGGCTGGGTTGTGCGTTTGGGCGTGGAGAAGGCCGTTTGCTTCTGCGGCGCCAGCCTGTTTCTGCTTTGCGCATCGTCGACTTTGCTGGCCCCGAAGCACCGCCACGGCCTCTGCGCCCAGACAAGGCGCGACATGCACTGTCCACAAGAGCGTCCAAAGAGACACGGGTAGCTAGGCCGGCGCCCTCTCTGCCATTGGGCCCGTGTTTCTAGACGCATGGCGCGGATTAAATCTCCGCTAGGCTGTTGTATACGCCGTTGTTGCCGCGCTCGATACGCACACGCACACGTATGTGGTGTGGCGGCAGCAAGACGAGCCGGCCGCAGAAGGGCCGGGGTTGGATGGCGTGGAGGACAGGCCTTCCGTTTCCGAATATGCCATGTGTGTGTGTGTGTGTGTGTGTGTGCATGTGCAGAGTGTCTCGGGGCATCATGCTGATATCACGCATTCGTCCGGCATTCGTCTTATTGCTGCTAGCATTCCACACAAGACGCGCGTCCGTTAAAACAAGCATCCAATGGCAGGCCCAGCCGTGCCAGGGGGGTGCGGCCCGCTTAGCGTTGGCGCAGCCCAGTTGCACCAGCCACTCTCCCCGTCGCGAACACCATGGTGCATGCACTGCTTGGTGGCGTCCAGCCATAGCGGCTCTGTATGCGTGCCTGTACCAACGTGTGCGTATAGCTGGTACCCGGCGTCGCAACCGCATCTTAGCTTGGCCCTGCCAGGCCATGCCATGCCATGCCCGCACCGCCACACGCCCTCCGCCAAGCACACGCTCCATGCTGTCGGCTGATGCAATTCTTCTCCAACCCATGCCATGGACTACCAGCTTCCACATGTTACATCGTGGCATCGCCAAAGCAGTTAGACGCCCATGCGGGCTTCGTATGAGAATATCGAAAGCCCTTGTAGCACTGTCGTCACGCTGCAGGGCCAGTAGCCGATTGGCCGCCAAGGAGAGCCATCCGCCTGCCACCACTTTGGTTTCTCCTCTACACGTGTGCGTGGGAACCTGATAGTCATAGGCAGCTCCCACTAGCGTCCGTCCGGTTTCGAGGTTCCTTCTCCACACATTGTCCAAACATGGTGTCAAACCCTGCCCGAGTTCCCACCAAATCCTGTTTTTCTCGTGCCCACGTCTCCACCATGCCTGCCTCATCCACGCTTTGCATCACGGCGTCCAGCATCGCCACGGTTTCTTGAGCCTGCATCCTGATCGCTTCAACAGGCTGACTGCCACCTTTTTCTTCCTCTTCCAGGCACAGCATCCACAATACGCACAGGCCCATCATGATCGCACCGCGATGGCCAGGCAATCTGGGCCAAGCATTCGACATGACACTCTGCAGTGCTCTGAGAGTTGAAGTGGCTAGTGGCTGGTGGGCAAGCACAAAGGGTTCCTGTAGAATCGCCGAAACCAAAGGCAAGAGATCCGGTAGGTGCTTGACTGTATTGATGCCCATATGCTTCACCACAACGGGGACCTGTGACATGATCAAAGTAGCAAGTTCAGGGTACGACGAGGGTGCAGTGAAATGTCCAAGAGGCGAGAAAACGCCTTCTCGGAGGATCCTGTCCAAGAACAGCTCTCTAGTACCGCCTTTGCTGTTCTCCTCGGGGAGCAGCAAGGCAAGCGATATCAGTGCAGGGAAAACCTCCCGAAACAATGTCACGGATTCCTTCTCTGGTGTGATGGAAGGAACATACGTGAACATGGGCACAAGGGCTTCAGCAAAGATGTCATGGTACCCACTTCGTTGGAGGAAGCTTGTCGAGCCAGACTTTTGCACGGTAGCCTTTTGTGAGTTACCACTACTTGGTGTTTGCCGCAAAACTTCGAGTAATAGACCGAGCAGGTGACATCCCTTGGCCTTCCATTCCACACCAATGTCATCCATCATCCTCAGGATCGGGGGCATCAAAAACTGCCATTTGGCCTCGATTGTTTTCCTGTCCAGCGTCCGGATCGTCCATGCCAACAAGTCGAGCGCGTACTGATTCCCAGCGTCTTTCCAGGGAGCCGGCTGCCGCGAGGCTTCCAATGCATTCGACCTGGGTTTATTCTGCGGAAAGAGAGGTGGAATGGTAAGCTGGAGAAAGTGCGAGGCTAGGCGAAGGGGAAGCTCACTTTCGTTTTGCTCACCTCTCGAAGCCTTGACGGCTTCGATAGCCTCTGCCGTGTCGGTAGTGTTGGGATTACGCAGCTGCCAGGCCATGACAACATCCAATGCCTCCTTCATCCACGGCCCGGGTTTGGTGTTGAGTGCTTTTGCAAGATCGGTTCCTTTGATGAGGGGCCTGAAGGTATCGACCTCGAGGAGATTGAGTTTGGTAACGTGGCCGAGGAAACTGGCATACGAGCGGAATAGGTCTAGATACTGTCAGTATAATTCAAATCGAAGGCTGAAATAGACTGGCTTACCTGCTCTCGATACCCGTTCGAGCACGACCTCGTAGATAAGGTTGAAAAGGACCTGTGTCCGCCAGGTAGATCCCCAACGTCGAATGGCCATTCCCAGAGTATCTCTAGCAGTGGGGTCGTTGGTTGGGTTGATAGTGTCGGGCCGTCCAAGTCCTTTTGCACACTGAGCAACGAGATTGCGAATCTGCTCACTGTTCCTCAGCGACGAAGCAATGACATCGCACACCCTGTTTGGCGCTTTGAACCCCTCCCTTGCAACAAGATACGCCACAAAATATGGTCGCTGCAGACGCTTCTCGTGGGGCACAGAGGCGGCATCTGCCCAAGGCACCATGGTAGCGCAGACCCAGGCTAGGTACTTGTCGTCCTCGTTGCTCAGCAGAGTATCTGGGATAACTGCAGGCAAGTCGCCGCTTTTTGTCACCACCGATTCGACCACCTCGTACGCTAGCTTGAAGTAGGCCATCTCCGGCTCCGTGGGCAATTCACGTGTTGGGTCGGTAAAGACGGTCTGGTACAAACCAAACCGGTCAATGAGCTCTAGCGCCATTCGAGGTCTAGGGCCCTTTAGCATCTTCTCCAGCTCTATGCCCACACGCTCTCGGCTGATCTTGATCTTCAGAACCTTCTGGATTTCTGGATTCCCCATGGCCTTGGCAGTCTCGGGCTCGATGGTGTAGTCAAGACGGCTAGCAAAACGAATCAGCCGCAAAACGCGCAGCGGATCATCTTTGAATGTCTGATAGGGCTCCAGTGGTGTTCGGATGATCTTGGCAGCCATATCGGCATGTCCGCGTCCTGTAAAGTCCTCAACTTGACATGTATGCAGGTTGAAGAACATGGCATTCACAGTAGCATCGCGGCGCATAGCGTCTTCTTCTGCCGTACCAAACTCCATCTGGGGATTGCGAGAGACTTCGTTGTAGGTTTCCTTCCGGAGATTGACAAGATCCAGGTCAATGCCCATGATCTTCGTGGTAGCAGTCTCTAGGTTTTTCGACTTTTCCGGGTTTGCCTCAATCTTATGCAGACCCGGTGCAATCTTCTTCGTCTTGTCGCGTGCACTCAGCCCATTGCTCTTTTCGACGAGACCATGCTTTTCTGCGTTGCCTGGGATTTCGAGGTACTCTTGCATCTTCAGACCAAAGTGCTCGCCGGTCATTTTGTTGATGGCCACATCGATGTCGTGACTGCCGACGTTGAGCAGTTTGTCACGCACCCATCCTCCCGTCCAGCGTAGAGTAATCTTTTCTCTTGCAACTTCTGCAGGTACCTGTACCCCACTAGCATCTTCTTTGGAAGGGGTTTCATCGATGTAAGCCGCTACATCCAACAGCAGCTGCCGCAACTTGGATTCCACCTCTGTCAGCTCTAGCTGCGGCGACTCGGCGCCCTCTGACGAGGCCATGGTTCCGTAGGGGCGGAAGAACTTTGGTGAGGGTGCAGCAATTTTGCGTCTTTTGGGGCTCGGCTGTTGCGATTCAGGCGAGGAGCTTGCTATCGACATGCGAGGTGTTGACGTGGTGAGAGAGTGCAGAGCTCTGTGAGTGAGATGTGCCGTCAGGCGAGGGCGTGTAGGCAATGCAGGCAAGTCACGTTTGTATAGCCGTGAAAGCGTTGGTGGTGAACGAATCCGGCAGGCTCGACGTATCAAAGACATGCATATGAGTCAGGATGGAACGGTCGATGCTTGTGCACCAGGAAAGCAGTGTAAGGAGTGGAAAGAAGAGGATTGGAAATGGCAAAAAATAAGGGCTTTGCGAATTGTTGCAGAGCCGCAGCGTTGGCACCGGGGGACGAATGCGAGGGATGCTGGAGATGCCGCAATTCCTCCAGTCACAAAGCGCAGCGGCCGCAACGGCGATCCAGCAACACCGCCCAAACGTCGTCACACACGCGCCGCTCCAGACCGAATAGCGAATTCGACTACTGACGGCTCGCTGTCGCCTCAAGCCCGTCGACGATAATCAGGATACATGCCGGCAGCCTCAGAAGTCCCGCGTGCATTCAGTACCCCGCGGGCGCATCGCCCTAGCCTCCCATGACGCCGCCTCAAGATGCCACGCCGAAACCCCCAACGTACCCAGCCGACCCGGAGGCTTCCATGATACTGCCCAAACACCGCGCCTCGCCTGCATCCTCTCTCTCCAGCCTCGCCTACCGCCGCTCCAACCCCAGCCTGTCCAAGCTCTTCGAGTCAACAACCACAATCTCCACGTCGCGCCCCAATTCTGGCGCCGCAACGCCTACCCCGAGTTACGCTCAGGGCTCCGTCTTCTCCCCGGGATCGCGCCTCGGTGGCACGGGCACGCCGAGCAGCTTGCCGCCAGGCGTGTCGGATGAGTATCGGGCGCTGATCCAGCGGGCGTTTGTGCCATGTGTTGCTGTGCTTGCGGATGCGCAGACGGAGGAGCTGATACAGTCAAAGGGACTGGGGGGGG
>JALPSE010000009.1:0-55842 GCA_030558545.1 Bipolaris gigantea
CAACCCGATTAGGAATAGCTCTAATATTCAGCTAGTTATCATAGTTTAAAAACTTGAACTTTCAGTAACAGTTTTTTTCCATGTCACCCCTCTGTATATATGTCTTTTTTTAGTACAATTCTATAGATTATAGAGAAAATTATATAGCTTTGAAAACTAGTATAATATATAGCTTTACTTTAACATGTTTTCTAGCCTTGATAGACGGGCAAATGGGTATAGTCTTGGCATTTCGTTGGTACCTCAATAAATTCGTTAATATTAGTCCTAATAACCTGATTCAGGGCTCGTTGAAAAGCTCGAGTACAGCTCTATAACTTTTTTATATAAACTCTTTAATTTTATAATATAAATATAAAGGTAGAGCTAAAAAGCAACTAGATTTTAGTTAGAGTAGGTTAGGTTAAGTCACGTTAGGGTAGGGTCGAATATCTCTTTAAACATTAGTGATACGGCTTAGTAATATATTACAGGATCAAATGCCTGAGTCTTAGCGAGTACAATAACGTCACAATTGCCTATTCTGGTTAAGCGGTTGATGAGATATTGATGAAAATGTGAATTTCTTGGCGGGTACCATTTGCCAGCCTACGTACGTAATCGCTTTATAGGTCTATACTATACTACTTAGCTAGCACTCTATCTATACGAAAGTTAAAGAAGTATAGATATAAAGAGAGAAGTGTTGTATAATAACTTTACTCTTCTTATCTTTCTTCTTCTTTAATATAGGTTGATATATACTCGTTCGAAGGCCTCTTCGCCTGTTAACACCCGATATATCTGCACTTTCGGCCGAAATAATATTGGATTATATCTATACAAAACTCTCTATCCTTTTCTTACTCGTGCTCATAATCCCTACTTTTATCTCTATAAAGATTTGTACATCTTAATCTCTATCTCTATCTAGCGCTTGTAACCTCTACTACTATCTTTACCTAAGGTCCATACGATCTAACCGAACCTAGACTCTACTCTATAGTAGAGAGTACCTATTTGCTAGCGTACTATATACTATAAAGAAAAGACCGACGAGTATTAGCACCTTCATCACTCATTACTAGTATCATGCTCTTGCCTACTCATCACTAACAGAAGAATCAATAACTCTTATCTCTACCACTTCTCTACGCGCTTACTCTCTACACTCACCTATGTTTAGAACCCTATTAGCAACCAGTGGTAGAGCAGCGATCTCTAGGCCATAGGATAGGCCGGCAAAAGCGTAGCCTATGAACGAATTCAGTAATTCGCACTTGTTGCAAGTCGCTGAGAGGAGTACGAGAATTTTGCAGGATAACGTGTTTGTTAAGGGAAACTATTTGGCAGAGTCGAAGGGGAATAGGCTGGCGTAGAGAAGCGGAGGATTGATGTTTCTCAGATTATCGAAGTAGGATACGAGAAGTAATATGAAGGTTATGAGTTGATCCAAATTCGTGGTTATTGCGAGGTTATAAACTCTGCTTCAATTCCGCACGTGCGTCTCTATCATTAAAATGGTAGTAGAAATATCATTTTCAAGTTATGGTACCGGATTTTGGTTAAGTAGTTGAAGATTTTACGTAAATACATTAGTTTAAACTGTACTATATTTGACCGTGAAGCTGCTGGTCTCAACTGCATCCCAATCGTCCTCATTATCCTCATTACCAAAAATATGCAGTGCCATAACTTTCATACGGTACGTTCCTTCTTCCAGCACTCTCCCGTCAGCCATCAGCCCGTTGAAGTACGCACGCACTTCACTCCTCGGGATGTACTTTAACGGGAACCCCGCCAACGGTCCGATTGTCTTGCTGCCTTGCAGCACATCCACACGTAGTAAAGGCGAGCCAACTGCAGGAAACATATACACGTTGGGCTGATTGTAGTTGTCACCTTGGTCTGTCCATGGTGGGTTCTTGGGGTCTGGGCGCGGGATTGTGTAAGAAGCGTTAGCGGGTGCCTGTGTGTAACCTTGTGCGAGGTAAGCGGTGCCAGACGTGAGAACGGTCGCCTTGCGCATGCTGCCTACGACACCGAGGTACGGTAGGTGAAGTTGCTTGCCGACGGCGATAAAGCCGCTATAGACGGGCAGCAAAGTGGCATTGACACCCCCAGGCGGTGTGATTTTGACAGTTATTTTGGCGGATTGACCGGCGGGAACGGTGATGCGGTCGGATGAGAATGAAACAGTGGCCCATGCGTTTACAATGGAGTTGGAAATCGAACCCGGGCGGAAGAGGAAATTATTTGGATCCATCGTGTTTATCGTGACAGCTTTGCGATGGCTCAGATCGAGCACCTCGTCCGCTGTGCCGGTGTTGATGACGCTGAAGCTGTGAGTGCCGACGAAGTGCTCGGTATCGTTGAGAGCTATGCTGTCGAGGTCGATCTCAAGAGTAGTGCGTGCAGCACTCCAGGCTTGTACAAGCCCGGCGCCTTGTTGTGGGACGGGAGCAAGGATGTCGGATTGGACAGTTTTGTCATGGTACCAGGCAAGTGGCTTTGAGGTGTGCATGAGGAGCCTGCGAAGGCGCTTCGGTTCTAGCTTGCCGTATACCTCTCCAAGCAGTGCGTAGACGCCTGCAACCAGAGGAGCTGACATGCTGGTGCCAGTCATGACACGATAGCTGCCCATGGCCGTCGGGAATGTGCTCAGGATATTCTCTCCAGGGGATACAACTTCTGGATTCATGCTGAGTTCCCAGGTCGGGCCCCAGCTTGTCAGAGTATCTGCGACGTAGCCACCATCTTCCTTATTTTCAAGCTCCTCGAGGTGTATCTGAGACCCGTTGGACGGGATAGTCACGGATACGGTAGTACCCTGCGAAAGCAGGGAAAGCCAATCCTCAGCAGCATACGGGGCGACCCTGATGACTCCCTGAATGCCATCAGAGTATACATATGGCTCGTCGCGCATCGTCAGGTTGGTGCGCTCGTAGTACGCCATGAAGCGCCCACCCTTTGCAGCGATGTTAGCACCTTGGTCTTGCGGGTAACATTGAGTTGCGCGCGGATCCTTGAACTCCAAAAGGACAATGCGCTGGCTCAGATCTGGTGTATCATCGGGCAGCGGTTTGCAAGCGTCGCCGGCCTGGGCAGCAGACCAAAGCTGGAGTGTCGCGCCGGTCGCGAATTGTGGCACACCCCTCAAGAAACCAAACTCATGCGTACTGTTGCCGATAGCATTGGCTCCTGTCTTGTAGGACCCTTTCTCGAGAAACGTGGGAAATTTGGTATTGGATGCCGCTCCCGTGCCTGTGATGCTAAATCCCGTTGCTGGCGTAGAGGCGTAAAATATACCCTGTTGACCATCGTTGCCTGCAGAAACCACGACAGGAATGCCAGAATCGACAATGCGGGAAAGGATGACAGCACGCACATCCTGCCCCCAGCCAGAGGCATAGCCATTGGAATACGAAATGATGTTAGCCCCATCTTCCACAGCACGAGCAAATGACAGGACCTCTATCTCGTCTGTCGACCCAGCTGAGCAACCCCACATTCGGTATGCTCCCAGCCTTACCCCAGGAGCTGAACCCGTAAAGCCATATATGTTGCCCTTGAGTTGAGCGGCGATGGTGCCGGCAACGTGTGTTCCATGTCCGACGCAGTCGTCCATGGGGTCGCCGTCTGGCTTTGGTTCGTTTGTGCCAGGGATGTAGCTGTCACCCGTGAAATCGTACCCAACTTCGACCAGACAGCCTTTTCCGAAGCAGCCGCCCAGGGCGGGATGAGTGTAGTCGACGCCGCTGTCAACGATTGCGATGAGGAAGCCTTTGCCCGTCACGCCCTCTGCGTGCAGCTTGTCAACCTGGGTCATGACATGGGGGGAGAAGGTATCCTGCGATTCCGCCTGTCGCTTGACGCGTTGCGGCTGAGCAGGTACTGCGACACTCTTTTCGCGCGCATGGGTCGTGATACGGATCGGCCATATGTTTTCTACTTGCGGCAGTGCTTTCATCTGACGCATCAAGTCCCCGCCGTTCGAACCTGAGCCGGCAGCTGAGGTCAAGTTTTTGAGCTGGAAGGACACGCCGTTGAAGAATCGGAAGCGGAGGTCCCTGCGAGGCTCGACTTCCATTCCGACTGCCGCAAGGGAGGCATAGAAGCTTTCCGGTGTTTCGCTGTCATTTGCGAACTCAACCATGTAGGAACCAGGCAAAATGCTGCCGGCTACAGACGTGTCGTTTGCCGCTCGTTGCGCAACGGCATTGGAAGGGAGGCGGGCATGAACCGGTGTTGAGAGGGCGACTGGCGCACCCAGCACAAGGGCCGCAAGGGCACAATGTAACTTGCCCATCTCTGAGACGATGAACAAGGGTCAGTGGGTGCTGGAATGCATCTTGTATTTGTACGTACAAACACCAAGCCTGTAGCGGGGACAGGGCTGCCTGACAAGCGGTATGAATGCGACGAGAATCATGCTTCACTTCGTATAGCTAGGGGCCCTGGCACGGCGAGGTTCCCTTGTGTGCTCCGTGGGTGTGGAGAGAATGGGAACACTAGCATGGAGATCGCGGATCGTGTCCACTTTTCAATATTGATAGTCATCCTCCTTCCCCTTTCGGGCCCCTGGTAAGATAATGAACGCTGCGTCCGTCCAGGTGTCAATGTCCTTGGTGAGGTGACTTGCTAAATTCACCTTTTAACATGGCACAATATGATATCGTAAGGTGCACACATATCCAAACTGGCATCTGGTATACATACGTTTGTCCTATGCTGGATACGAATGTCTATCATGCCACGTCTTGGAGGCAGACCATCCAGTCAAGTGACCATGTAATGCCAAGCACGTGCAATAAAAAGTGTCACTGTTTAATGGTGCATACACCTCATCTGAGAGTGGGTTTCGCCAAGACATTAAGTAGACCTTGCTAAGACATTCAGTGACTACCTAATTAGGAAGGCTTAAGCGCTAGCTTAAGCGCTAGCTAAGACGCTAAATTTTAGTAGAAACTCTAATATCAAAGAGATTTAAATTTATTCTAAATGCATTCCAAATTCATTCTAAACGCAGTTTCTATAATACTAATAGTAATAGGTCTTTATAGCTACTATCATATAGAAATGATATATATATATATATAATATAAGTAGAGTAAGATATAGAGATACTATATATATTATATCAGTAGGGTAGTATATAGATATAATATATATATTTGTTCTATATAATAGTAGCCATAAAGAGCTATTACTATTAGTATTATAGAAGCCGAGTTTAGAATGAATTCCGAATGCATTTAGAGTAAATATAGAATAAACTTCTTATACTAAGATAGACGCTAAGCTTTTTTTAGCTAGTATAATATACTATTAGTAATAGTCTATATTCTTAATAATCGTAGCTTTAATCTTACAGAAATCAATACTTCCTAATTAGGTAGTCACTTCATGTCTCGGCGCGCCCCACGTACACATGAGTTGCTTCCTGTGTTTAATGTTGCCTGAGATAAAGTTGCTGACTAACCATAATATACTCGTAAGTAGTATGGCTTTGCGTTAGTGCGCGGTTCGGTGACATGGACGACCATCCAGTTGGTGGTTGGGTTTGCAACCATAAAACGCAAATCTTGAGCCGGCTGTTGCGAAAATAACATGTTCAGAACGTGCGTCACAGGTAAGTAGAGGTCAAGTTCGATATGGCTGACACAAAGCTCCATGAGATCCAGGACGCAGCATTGTACATGCACTCTCTACAGGTTCATTAGTCATAGTGCTGCCCACCTTTGTTATACATACGTAGAAACAGTGTAGTTCATTGTCATTCTCAAAAAAAGTACCATCGTTTTATCAAGAAAAGAGAATTAGAAGCCGCAGATTTTGACACGTAAGGATAATACAAAAGGCACAAGAACGACATGGGCTATCGTGTCTGGATCTAATTTCAAATACGCAGCTTTGTGCTTTGCGACACGCCAACCAAGCCCATTTGTTTTCCTATCCGTATACGATGAGGAGCTTTCTCCATCTCAGTCATGGTGAAGATTTGGAGCGGTGAAGTAGGCTTTGTGGCCTTTTCCTGAATCAGCTTTGCCGTGTCACTCCATAGCGCAACTACTCGAGGCGTTGGGTTGTTCTCAAGCTCGAGAAGGTTTACGCCAATATAGCTCTGGTTGTCCAGCAGTGACTTCATGTCAAGACCGGTGTTGGCGAGCCAGTCTACCTTTTCAATTTCAAGGGATCGACTAAACTTGGCCAGGCAGTCAGTCGACAACAGAGGCAGGGCTTCGCTGGCCAATGAATTCAGTACCAAGTCAACACCTCTTCTCTTCGTAGCACACAATATCGCTTTGACGAAGCTAGTATCGCGATTGCTGAAAATATCGTCTTCGGAGATGCCATACTGTCCCACGAGGAGTTGTTTCTTGCTGTCCGCACCGACCGTAGCGAAGACCTCAGCACCCTCGGCTTGTGCAATCATGATGACTGCTTGTCCAACGCTGCCAGCAGCATGGACCAGAATTGTTCCACCAGTCACTACACTACCCGCAGTAACCAAAGCGTAATGGGTTGGCCAGAAATTGGGAGGCGTTGACGCTCCAAGCCATGATACGTGGTACCGCCTGTTCCCACACCGATTTCTAGGATGCGCAGTCCAGGTCGCTTGTCGGCTACTAATAAGCCAACGTATTCAGCAATGTCTGTCTTGAAGCTTGTGCCGAATGCGCCCGTATAGAAGTCGTAGAAGAGATCACCTTCAGCCATTCATTGCAGAGCTTCGACCTCATGTGTAAAAATGCGAGAAAGGCTTTGGCCAATGCGGTGCACCATTTGCACCGTGGTATCGCCACTCTCAGATCTTCCGATGCGTTCGCGGGCCCGCTGCATCTCGCCTTCAACGTCTGCAGGAAGCGGAGGAAATTACTTGACCTGGCCATGCATCCTCTCCACGTACAGTCCAGCTTCCAAAAGCAATCTTCTGGCTCGTGGGCTTTGCCTTCTTCGCTCTCAAACCAATCGACGACGTGGTAGATGTATACTTGGCAAATAAACTCTAGAAGATCGAGTACCGAATCATCGTCCTTGCTCTCCAAAGTTCATTTGTAGTAGATTGTTTCTATGATTTGAGACGGAGCTAGCAAGTCAGTATCCACATGCCGGTTCTGTGCAAAGCACAATGCGCACACTTCTAGTCGCTTCGACACATTTTCGGTTGAGCCAATAGATGCAGGTACTACACTCTTCATGAGCATGGCAGGCTCTACCATACAGGATTCCGGCATGATGATGTCGGCAGTCTCTGTCGTGTAGCTGAGCTTCTTTGCTGTTCGGCAACCGTGAATCCCTGTGCCCGCCGTCTTCAGAGTGTTGGCTGAAATGAGGATGCGGCCAACCGACCTTGGAAGGGCTGCTTCGTTAGGTGTTTGCTCTTTTCCAGATGTGCCGGAAAGAGCAAGTGGAGAACTGAGTCCAGTGTGGCAGGATGAATGACATGAGGGAACCCATAGCCCTTGGGCACGATTGTCTTGCTATCAGGCACTTTGATGACTCCATAACTGGTATTTGAGCCAGCATTTAGCTCGTTCATATTGCGAAAAGTTGGACAGTGCTGCACACCGATCGCCCAGACTGTATCCTGCAGGACGCTTCTCGCTGGCTTCTAGCACGCCTTTCGGGCTTCAATCACCGACCTTATATAGCGCCCGTTTTCAAGGGCCAGCTTTTGCCCCATCGCATTAGAGAAGGTCTCCCGAGTGATCTACTGGAGGTGCCATTAGAGCAGCCTTCGTCCATTTCAGTGACAAATGGATGCGGTACTGTTGCATGCCGACCCTTCAACCCATGGCGTGACAAAGATGATGCTGTGTCCTTACGAATGACATGGGCGCTGGCGTCGCCAAAACTGAAACTGTTGATAAAAGCACGTGGCCCATCAGACGGTCACGGCGTAAGCTTCAAGGCTATGTCGGCATTTTCCGGTGGATCGATCTCAGGATTCAGGTTTTCGAGCCTGTTCACCGTCAGTATACTCGCGTAAAAGATTATGTGAACCTACTCACGAAATTATTTGAGGTATAAGACCTCGTTCTACGGCCAGTGCAGCTCTTATGATACTAGCCAGGCCAGCTGCACCTTGAAAATGGCCAATGTTTGTCTTTATTGATCTAACATAAAGACCTGACCTGCGGCTCTCGTCTGATCCAACAATCTTCAGGATGGTCTTGGTCTTTAATGGGTCATTTGTCATTGTTTCGGTTCCATGGACTTCAACGTAGCCTGTCTCTGCCGGATCTACTCCGGCTATTTGATGCACCCTGCGAATCAAGTCTTGTTGCGCTTTACTGTTAAGTAGTGGAACTCTAAGTGTATGGCCATCTTCATTAGTAGCCGTAGCCAGTACAACTGTTTGGATAATATCGCCATCGCGTAGAGCTGCGTCTAAAGGATGGATATCGCGCGACGTTAGTCTTGGTCTTCATTCTACAGTGAGTCTCGCTCGGGGGACATCTAACCTTCGATATTGTCATATGAAAGCCTTCTCCACACGCAAGTACATCTGCATTTGCATCCAAAATCTTACTCTTTGCTTCAGGACACAAAATCTTGGCTGCTCTTAAGAGAATAGATATATCACGGCCAAACATAGGATTGACTCCTCCGATAACACTCATCTGATTCTCTCATGTACGAAGACTCTGACACGCTAAGTGAAAAGCAGTAAGACCTGATGAACAAGCCGTGTCGACAGTTAGGAAAGCCCGCCCCCCAGATCGTAGAACCACGACAACCCATTGGAGGCCAAAGATGATGACACGCCAGTTGCACAGGAGATTGAAGGGCCCTCATTATCGCGGGCTTGCAGGTTGGGGTAATCAGCTGTAAAGGTTTCGATGTAGCATGGAATCTGGGTTCCAGGCATCTGCTTCAAATTTAGGCCTGCACCTTCAAAGCCTTCGTAGGTGGCTTCTAAGAGGATGCGGTCCGTCGGATCCGTGGCCGTGACCTCTTTAGGTGCAATACTGCAGAAGGGTGCGTCAAACGTTATAAAGTTTTGTTACATAAAGTGAGCATCTCTGTAAAACAAAGCCAGTCGAGACTGAATGGCATTTAGGGATTTATTTGGAAACCCTTTGATGGACGCTGCCTAATCCTTCTAGATTAGAGTGATAGATGCAGCAAGATTGTAACGATAATTGGATATCTTAGTGCGTGCACTGCGACCCTCGACGAGCATACGACGGAAAGCCTCCCGGGTCCCGAGCATACCCGGGAGCTCTAAACGCAATTCCAATAAAGGAACTTGGCCTATTCATGTTGAGCAGTGTGATGAGAAAGAAGGTGAAGCTTGATTAATGAAAAGCAATTCGTGCTGTGAATGGCGAATTGAAGAAGTGCCGTTGAGAGAAGAATTCAATAGTCACAATCCAAGATGTTAGGCTTGATTTAAAGGCAGGTATCAGGTCTTCATCTATATCTGCACAACTTAGTTAACGTATTGCGCTGATATCAGACGGCAGAGGACTGATTCTACCCAGTTATTCATTGCAAGTACAGAAGACGAATGGTTTTAGTGAATCACAAATGATAAAAGCATTAAATATGATCTCACGGCGTGGGAACACAGGATAGCATGGGTGTCGTGCTATTCGCCCGTAGGGGTCATTTGTTTCGCATTTACAGAACACCTAGAAATTGGATCCTCGGGGTATAGAGCTAGAGTTTCCATCGGAGGTTGCTGTTTCGAACTGTCCCACATTGCAACATTGGATTATGGCTGCTACGAGTTATGATATGAGGCTTTTGTGGTTTGGGAGTTTGCACCGATTTTCTAACGCGTGAATACGACTACATCGAGCAATAGATGAAGGTCTTAACTTTGGCATCGGACATTTCTGTTGAATTATCAGATTACTGATTTTGACTCCCATCAAAAGAATTACACTCCCAGCAAAAGACAGCCTTAGGATAGCGTTTCTCGACAATCAAGCGATAAAGATCACATTAGGACATTGGTATCATAGATGTCACATCCGTCGCCCCCACTCTGAACAACGTTATCTCAGACCACTCAAGGCTCTTATTTTATACTTATCTCAGAATCGGTTGCATGAATCGCAAGTTTTTGGCCCTTGTTCCAGGCATCCACATTGAGATCAGGTAATGGCACATATGCAGCTGCTAGGTAGATTAAACTTGATATGAATCACTTCATTCCATGGTTTTCGTTCGGCGCCATAACCGCAAATAGCTCTTCAAACCTCAAACTGAACCGAATCAATAGTAGTAATTTACAAGCCGCTGCGTACATGGTTTGACCTTCACTTTTTCTCCGAGATGTGAACTTGTCTCAATCGTAATAGATCTCTAAATCTTTATATCGGACAAAATAATCGCAATATGAAACTAAACCTGGTATTGCAATAACGACTAAAACAATTGCTTTTTCGAGACGTTTTTAGGTATCGTTTCTTCGAGCTTGATACTACATAAGAGCATTAGTATAAAATAGTGAAAATCAATTGACATTGATCGATGATCAGTTGGTGCCATATATACCGTTTCTCTGGATCATACTCTTTTTTGAAAGACCTGAGCCTTTCCAGTCTTCACGGCTCATAGCCATATAGTCCCTCGAGAGGATCTTTCATGGCGGCCATGCTGTCTCCATATTTAACATACCGCTGCAAGCCGCGTTACCTAGACGTTTTGGTGAAGCGTTATTTGCAGTTGTCAAGGTACTTCTCGAAAGCTTGTCGGTCCTTTATCCAGGCCGCCATAGCGTTAACATCCTATTGTCCCATGTTAGTCTTTAGGTTGAATCCAGATTAATGCATTTGGCTTATAGAAAATGGATTGATCCTCCGCGCCATAGGAACGCCGTCGCATCAAAAGCCATCTCTCGCAGAAGCTGGTTTGGTAAACACTCGAACACTGCACCGAATCAGCCTCATCCTTGCCATCCTTCGCTTATAGCTTTAAACTCTCAAAAACTCTTGTGTAATCTTCAAGTCATAAGACTATACACAAGCGGCGCCTATTATCTTGTTAGGAGTCTTGAGCCAAATTTCCGGCTTGCCGTAAGGTTTTTTCATCTCTTTGTACGTGGTGAATGGCAGTTCCGGCCAGGGCACAGATCTTGGCGCGGTGTAGAGAATAGGGTTCAAATTTTCAAAGAGTCTCGCGTAAGTGTTCGCACTTGTTAATGACCGGGATCATACTAAACTAATAAGAATGGTGTGCCGACGATGCTAAACAGGATCCTGAGATGTGGAAGATAAGACTACATACCTTGCGACCATGACTCTGTCCTAGCCACGGAATAAAGATTGCTCATTTAGTAGGCATGGTACTAGGAGCACTATTCAGTGCTTTGAACACTTCATCGCACCTATCTAAGGTGAAATTAAAACCCTATGTGTGATGTATGCATTCGTTTCCTTGCGTGTCGACCTAAAATACAGGTTCAGGTGCGATTCCAACGTGGTTGCCTGCTCCTCGGGTACTCCAGAACAAGTTCGGATTCGAAGTTTCTGAAACTATTAAAAAACTTTCTTGGTTGAGTAAAGGTTTGCAAGAGGCCGTATTGTTATGTAGAAAGCCGTACTTGCCCCGCAAACGTCCTAAACCGGCACTAAATGCTACGCCGATTACACCAGTCGTAGGATAGGATCCGTCATCTCTACATGCTGTCAGAAATGATCTCAGATATAATTAGCGAACCATACTTCCTGACCTTCATACCCAAGTCATGTAGGTATTCGATTAACTCATCTATTAATGCGCCTCCCTTAACAGCGATGTGTCGCTTCTCCGCGTTCTATTCCATTTGGTTTTCTGGTAGCATACTGATGCATATGCCGTTTTTGGAATGCCTTATAGTGCTGATGGCAGTATGATGGTTACCTCGCGGTTTGAATGGAATATCCTTTTCCCGGGCGTACTTGACGGCCTCGGCCACGTTATCTTGACAACCTGGATCGACAATGGCAAGGCATATTGGATACAAATACTGAGTGAATCGCAAATTAGGTTTGCCAAACTTCGTTCTATCTGCATCAAACAGTAGGTATGTTTATGCCCTGCTTGAGAGCCTCTGCTGAAGCTCCAAACGAATGGTCTCACCTAAATGAGCAATGATTTTGACCTCGTATTCGCTATCTATTTTTGATATCGCATCACTGGCTCCTGAACGAAACTGTCTATTGGCTTCTAAGTCAATAAATATAAAGTGAGGATACTGATTGTTAGCAATTGTATGATGACTATGCTAACGAAGAAGGCATTTCGAGAATCCAGTTTATATCGTATGACGATGGCCGATTACGAAAATAAGGGACGGGTGTAGATATCTGATTGCGATGTGCTGTCACGTAGCACGTGGTTTGCATGTATAGGTAAAGGCCTAGCGCTATTGCTTGTTAGGGTCTAAGCATCGAAGCCTCGAAAAACCTCTAATAATAGAACCATTCTCACAACGTGGTAGTATAAGTGTAATACCGCTTGTGATATAGATTTACATCTTCATGCGAGTCATTGGGGCAATATTTTGTACACTGATTCCCTGCTACGTGGTTGAATCCCATACCAACGATTGAGTTACCAATCCAATTATTCGATTACTATCTCGCCCCCACATGCT
The DNA here is from genome assembly GCA_030558545.1 of Bipolaris gigantea. Lineage (NCBI taxonomy): Eukaryota > Fungi > Ascomycota > Dothideomycetes > Pleosporales > Pleosporaceae > Bipolaris > Bipolaris gigantea. The sequence goes on from JALPSE010000009.1 coordinate 12,575, forward strand.
CATTGCGCACCAACACTGGACTACAGAACCCATGTCGTCGGCTGCAACTGTCTGCACGTCACGCTCGGAGAGAAGATCGGTCGTATCATCGGGGGCCGAAATAATTCTCCGAGACGGTTACCATTATTTCCTTAGCGTCTCCGGTGTTTGATACACAGGAGACTTACACATGTCGCGAGGGCGTGTCCAATCATGAATTCTTGATGGACTTGGCGTCTTCTGTAGTACTCGGATTTTTTCGATTACCGTGCGAAAAAGCTGAAAATCGCAAGAGAGAATGCATTCCACATTCCTAGACCCCGTTTGAGCTGAACATGCCGTAGTAGGCCGTTCGATTGTTGGTGTTCATCTTCTTTCAATCGCTGGGCTGGAAGCGTTCCAAATTCTCAGTCGGTTGTACATCTTTTGTTCAAGAGCAAACTGACAAGCGCATCGGTGCTAGACAGTGATGGCTATCAACTTGCCTAAGCACAACTATTCACATGTCGTAAACACATTACTGTTATTCTTGTTTTTGTAAATCGCAATCTTAGAAAACTTACCCACGTCACTTCACAGTAATGGTAAGGATCTACTTGATGTTAAGGGCAGGTTAGTGTATAATCTCTGTCCGAGTCCTTTATCTGGCTGTCCTGGGCCAAAGCTCTGGACTATCTCTCCCCTACCATAGAATTAGTTCAACATGAAAAGTCGAGTCAGCTGGAAAACAGGTGCGGTTCATGACCAGTATGGTCTTGTTGTGCGAACTTCACCTGATGAATTTCTGTACACGACATCGGGAGCCTATGTTTCTCTTCTGTTATGAATTACTTTTGAGTGGTGGCGTAGTGGGTTTTCCCTATAATCTTTTCACCACGCTGCTAAAGAATCCGCAAAGTCTAGAGTTCAAATCTCTCGCTCTCTGCAATCAATGAAATCTCTATTATGAAGTTTTAAGATAACTTTAATGTTGAATCAAAGTTTTCAAAATCAAAGTAAGTAAAAAGAACTTGTAAAGCTATAACGCTAAAGAAGCTTTGTTGATATCTTCTTCTTATCAGAGTCTCTTATGATTTTTAGAGAACAATTGTATATCTAGCTACTTTGTAGACAACGTCTATAGATAGAAATACCTCTATTAATGATGGTATATTGAGATACTAATCGGTGCTATACTATTACGCCTCCAAACCTATAATGTTCGTACAGCTCTAGAATTCAGTATCAGTATATTTATTGCTTAAATACTAGTTCAATATTAAAGAAATAGAGTTTTTGTAGAGTTGTGGATAGCTAAATCGTTCGATTGAAATATTTGTTGTTGTGGGGTGATCCGAGCGTTGCGCATCTTTCAACATCGTGCTGTATCATCTAGGCATATGGGTATAGTTTTTGATAGATTAGATGACATTTATCCAAGGCTTGAAAAATGATGAACAAAGTCGTATAAAATAAATCATAGAAGGAATATCTATACTACGCCTCATATCCACAGCTGATATCGAAACTTCCGATTATGAAAGTCAGTAGCATCCTCGATAACACCCATCTTACTGGCAGAACTATCTTGGAGGCCTTCAGCTTCCCCACAGTCACGCTGGACGTTGCGTTGTGCAAGCAAGGCGCGTAAGGCTAATGTGAGGAAGAAGTGGGCAACTGAGCAAGCTAAGGTTGTCCTGACGCCTGTTTCTTAGACGGGAGCTTCCTTGGCTAGGAAGGCTTGGGGCCCTAAAAGTTCCATCGTGTCAATTCAGGAATAGGACAGGGTTCCGGACCCGCAGTGGAACTTGCCAATGATATTGCCGATACAATATGCTAGAAACACAAACACTGTTCCTGTCGTCCGCTTTGTGTATCCGGCGACGTTGGATGTGGGAAACCGAAGTGCGATGACTAGTCTGCCAACGTACGAGCCAACCCGAGTTACTCTTTAGCCGAAACAGTCCATATGTTCGCGCGATCGAGGGATATATACCAGATAATGAACCGGGAGATACCCTGCTAAATTTGTCCACGGCAACTGCCATATTAACGTGGTTCTGATAGTCGTAGGGTACAGGTAAAGTGCCATCATATAAGTCGGCGCATTCGGCAGACGAGAAGTAAGAAACGGGCCCGTAAAAACCCAGAATACCTACGCAAAGCCCTGCGGAATACCGTGTAGCTTCGTCCGGAGCGGATCGCCACGAGCCACATCCTTGATGATCAACTTGCCAAAGCTGGACAACCCACCAGTAATAACCTCATTTAGATAACCTCATTTAGAAGCACATAAACGAACAGCAAACAAGTCTCCGCATCCTTCAAAGACTCAGGAATCTGGTGCGGCTTGAAAGTACGATGATACACACCGGTACGATTCTTCGCGGCCCGCGCAGTCAGCAGCGCCTTCTCTTCCACCGAAAGGTTTTTCGTGGACATGATGTTATCGGGGAGCTTGAAGAAGAGGGCTAACTACCAGAGCACCGTCGCACCGCCACGTATCAGGTATATGATTTTCCAGACGGTAAACATCTTTGCGTAGCCGACGCCCTAGAAAAGGATGCCGCCGATGGCGGACCCCATGTCGTTGAAGCAGTAGAACATGCCTGCGCGAGCGGGTTGTCGGTTACCCATGTACCACATACCTACAGTCTATACGTGGCGAGGAAAAAAATTCTGTTCGTTTGTCCGTTTTGTAACATAGATCTGGATTACTGTTGGGCTAGGTTGGGGGAACTCACCGTCATGAACGCCAGCGTAACAATCGACTCAAAAATCCCCAGGAAAAACCGCATGGCTGCGAAACCCGCAAAGCTATTCGTCGTAGCGGTAACTAACAGCACCTATCCCCAGCAAAAGCAGTAGATAGACACAACGCGCGCGGTTGGGAAGTGCTGTGCGAGATCTGCGGACGGCCGCTCGGCGACTAGGTAGGCGAGGCAGAAGATGGAGCCGAGCCACGAGTACTGTGCGCCAGCGATGCCGGTTGTTTCGAACAGATCAAAGACGGTGGAGTAGCTGATGGTTTGTTTGTTGATGAATTGGAGGAAGTAGGTGCAGCATAGTAGGGGTAGTAGGCGCGGATCGACTTTCCTAGACACGTGCTTGTTGGCTGCTTCGTCGTTGACAAGCTTGGCTATGTAGTCTGGTGTGATGTTGTGTTGTCTGAAGAATACGCTTGCTTCGTCGAGATTTTCGAGTTGGCCTTCGATTGGGGTTTCTTTCCTTTTCAGAGAGTCGCTATGGAAGGGGTGGGTTTGTTGGAGCTCGATCTCTTCTGACAAGGATGATTCCTTTCTTTCCTCTTTGGGAAAGTGTGTGGTGGTTTACATGTCTTCGGTTGTAAAATTCCAGGTTGGGGATGGGTTTGCGAGCATTGAGAGGGTTGGATGAAGCAACCTCATGGTGATGGGGATTGAATTATTGCATATGTCTGGAGCATGCAAGACCGAATGATCCTTGGTACGGCTTGTTGCGCGATATTTTTGCAAAGATACCCGATGATAAAACTGAAATTGGATGAACCTTATCCATGGTTCTGGTTACATGGCAATCGCATGCCAACCATAGCTCCTCCCTATCTCGTTTTAGCAGGAATGCTGCACTTGGAGCAAATGCAACATCACTTTCTGAACGACTTTTGGAAAACGTGGGGTTGAGCCAGGGGTAGGCTATGCACTGCAAAGTCATGTTTCTGCACCAAATAGGCGGCATACTCCCTTTGGCTGAGATAGTCCAATATTTGCAATGCCAATAACCTGTAGGGGTAGTTTGGATGGCGTTAGTGCGGCTACACAGGAAAATGATTTGAGCAAAACTTCCCATTCCTTGCAATCGGTAGGGTATTGGCTACATCATTTTATCATCGTTGGCCCACTCTTGAAGTAAACACAGTCATATCAGAGATACCCCAGCCCTCTATCTGAGGTGTTCCCCGGCGGTACGTAAACGTCCGATAACACAGTTTGCCTAGACATTGTGATGGCGATTTACTTGCATGAATGCTGTATAGGCTGATCAACTCCGAGGGAAAAGATAAAGGCATTAAGTATAGATAACGGATTAGAATGAAAATTTTTGTGGGGGTGGCAGCCTGAACAAGGCAAACTGTTACCAAACCTATCCCAACAACAGCTATCAAAGCCCAATAGTACATCTAAGTAATTACCCATAATCACCACATCCACCCTTATTGCTGCAAAAGCTCCATAGTCGACCACCAAAACTCACTCTCCCGCACCGCATACTCATCCGCCACCATCTCCGCCAACTCGTCAACCTCGCCTCCCCCCCCCTTACCAACTCCGTCTTTACCCTCCCAAGCATCATAACCTTTTTCCCATCCCTCCGATACCTTTCTCACTCCGACCTCCTACCAAATTGTCCCTCAACCGTATCCAGACCCCCCGTACATATACAACTCGTAACGTACGCGTGCAGGGTCTCCGAAAGCTCGTCCTGCGATTTTAGCTGCGAGCAAACGACGGGATCCCGTACTTTATAGAACACGATTTCCGCGTAGCGTGCTCCGTCGACGACGTCGCGGCGCATGGCCCAGTGGTATAGGTATACAGGTACATCGGGACTAGCGAAGTAGGCGGTTTGCCGGACGGGTGCTACGTGTACGTAATCTGCGTATGCGGCCTTGATACGCTTTTACATGGATCCGACACCCAAATCTAGCCGTGTTTCTTTGAAAGGGGAGGTGGGATCGGAGGTGGGGTCTGGATAGAGGTTGTTTATTGTTTCCATGTTCGCGTTGCTTAGCGGGGGGAGGAGTGTTTTCCAGAAATCGAAGAATCTGGAAGAGGAGGACATGGATTTTTTCACGTAGAGAGCGCCTTCGTTACCTTGGAAGCCGGTCATTAAGGGGTGTTTGTGCCAGCGGTTGTTGCGCCAGGCGTCAATGGGGCGGCCGCAGATGATTTCATTGCCGATCACGGGTTGGAATGCCTAACATAAGCTGAGTTTGTACTTTCGGAATACTTTGGTTTGGGCTTTGGCGATGGTCTAGGTAGGGAGTTTGCGGAGGTAGCTGAGGGTTTGAGACTCGGGTAATGATGGGGCATTCGACCTCTTTCAAGAAGTCCTGGAATTGCAACATATGGATCTCCGCATCTGGATCATGGATAGCGCGGAATGTCAGAGCTCCAGATTCGGTAATGGTTCGATGGAACTCTGGTGCTTTGCCCTCCTCGTAGTTGAGTAGATGGTGGCCAATCTGTGAGATATGAGCAAATGGGCAGCTGGAGAGAAATAATTGGATATACCGAATGTGCACCTGTTGAAAGACCTATAAGAGTGACGCAGTTCTTGTCGCCACCAAAAGCTCCAATATTCTCCTCGACCCAATCAAGCAAACATACCTGGTTCTTCAAACCTAAATTGAGCACACCTTCTTTAGCACTGAGCTTCGATGGGAGGAAACTCAAGGCTCCAACTCGATATCCAAACAAGGCTGCAATGAACTGCTTCTCAGACTACCCAACCATTGATGCAGTGTCATTCAGAATAGCATTTCCGCGGCTAGAAGCCCCTGGGTGCAAGTAAACTGCAACCGGCAGCTCTGTAGATTGTTCAGTTTCCGCTTGACGGAACACGTTTGCGGTCAGACAATCTTCGCTTTCTTATAGTGATGGTCCTGACTTGATGAATTACTGTGCGGGAGCCCTGGGTACAAATCTTATTGCATCTATAATCCCCTCGTCTTTTCCTACTTGTTCTGGTGGTCTGAATCGGCGGTCACCTGTCGTGGGTAAGGCATATGGACTACCCCATATATGCCTCAACTACATGAGGGGATTTCCCTTGTAATAAAGTACCTCCGACTTTTCCTTGCGGGAGCTGAATTTCAGGTGACGACATTGAAATGAGCATATGAGCTACTTACCACGTCTGGTTCCTCGTAGGTTAAATACAATGGCTCAATTGAACTGAAATTGATATATTTTTGGACATAGAACTTCTTTTTTCAGTATAAGTGTTTTAATTTCTTGACTTGAGTGCATCGGGAAGGCCTGTTTGAGGACGGTGGAATAAAATGTGCCGACATCCCTGTCCGTCTCGGATCATGTTATCTACTCTCGACTGATCAGACCCGCCCACGCCCTACCCTGCCTCTTCCTATCTCTCCAGTTCCCCGCTGCGATATGTGATGAGCTACTGGTTGCATAAGTACCACAAAATCTCCCTGTCGGAGCCGCGCACCCAGAGCAAAACTCGGCCGAGGATGGCACCCAGCCCGCGTACTACAATATATTCCACACGGGGTAGTAGCCGTATCACCTCTGGAACAGCCTTGTTATCGTATGGACCAATAGTACGATCATTAAACTATACTTATTCATTGAAAAAAGCACATATATTCACATTGAAGTGCTACATTGATATGAAATACTAGAAAAACAGGTAAGAAGTATTGAACATACAACCATGTTGCTGGCCCAAACAACACATCCCCACCTTACCGGTCGAATCCCAACTTATCATTTCCACTCCTTCCCAATGAATTATCATCTTGGTCCTTTTCTTCGCTCTCCTCAACCCTCCTCCTTTTGCTAGCACGATTATCATGCACAGTCTTCATATGCTCCTTCATCTTATCCCCCCGCCCCTTGAAACTCCGCCCTTTCTTTCCATCAGCAGGATGCCTTGAGCGACGGCATCCTTTCTCCGGACAAAAGTATTCCACCAGTGTCTCCGCATGCATGTTGGTGTAGTGCCTTTTAAAGTCGGCGTGGCGATTGAATGTGAGGGTTTGATCGTCACGACAGGTTTTGCCTAGGCATGTGAATCTTCCACCCAGGGTTACTTGGCCGATGACGGGATCGTCTTCGGTAGCTTGTGAGACGGATATATTTTGAACAGTTGTGGCAGCAGTCGGTGTAGCTGTAGATGACCTGTATGGTGAGATGTTGTCTCGAAGGTACGAGGGAATACTATCGTGATTGGGGGACGGGGGCGACGGACTGATAATGTCAGTTAAACTCGAACTAAGGGTGGTATCCCTAACCTACTTTGACTGGTCGCAAGCTATGTTCTTATCGAAAGGTCCTGTCGACTGAGATTGATTTGGTGAGAAGGGGTGAAGGTAGTTCGGAAACCTAACATTCCAATGTTAGTACCAGTTCGTCTGATCGCTCTGCAGAAATTGAAGAAACACTCAGCATTTTTCATAGCGGTTTACGACCGAAAAAATGTTGTTCTGAACAGCCATTTCTAGTGATGATGTAAAATGATACAGAGAGATGAAATCCGAGGAGAAACCTATATGTTGTTGGATCGGATGCTGAGTCGACAGCGAAAGATAGGAGACGAGAATTTTTGGAACACTGAGTTTCAATTCTGGAATGAAATGTTGATGGCATCGGTTTTAGAGAAGTGAGATATCTTCTATTCGGTATGAAATCGGTTTCTGCTGGAGGATCTTGGCGTTTTTATTGAAACCCCCGAATCCATGGAGAAAAAAAAACATAAGAAAACGCTAAGGAAATGACCAGCCAGTGGTTTAGCTCAATGAAAAGCATCAAGTTCTCTCATGATTGTGTAGCTCGGCTGAGCATATGCTGTTGAGAATCATAACAACTGAAGAAGTCTTACATTGATGAACGCCGGTTGGCGGCTTCACACATGGTTCCAAGAAGCGCCTTAAGCGAAATCCAATAGAAGTTCAATAATCAGGAATAAAGGACGGCCCCAGGAAATTCGGAGTATCGAGTTGTAGAATCGGAAAAATATATCCAATGGTAGTAGGATTGCGCTCCAGTGATGAGTTGGGAAGAAAATGAAGGCGTCGATAAGGGGAGAGCAAATTTGGTACTCGTACCCAGCGTTCAATGGATGGCTCGACGCAGGAACAGAGTTGCGTGAAAGTTAGTTATATGTGTGTCCTCGTTCGAAATTACTCTCCTCAACTCTATCAGCGTCATTTAAGGGTAAGATGTCGACGTTTTCATGCCAGAGTCACTCAGTGGACGGCCATGTATAGGGTCGAAGGTCGCTAGAAACTGCCAGTAGGGATGTTTTTTCCGGTGCTATGGTCTGATCCAAAGGTAATTGGCTCGCAAAGTAGTGGTACCCGTAGAATTTATTGGGTCCATGGTGAAGGTCACGACAGTGGTATTCACACGCCCAAGTCCGGCCAAGTCCGTCCATTGGAAACGGAAGAAGTGCGGTACCCAACTGAATCCCAAGGTACGAATCGTAGTTCGGCATATTCGGTAGACAGTAGCTAATGATCTTACGCAAGAGGATTGTGGACCGTACTTACTTGTTGGTATATGTTTTCCATTCCAAAGATTGATCTCCGCTTTCGTTCCCAATTCCCAAAGCATTATCCAGATCAAACTGGTATTGGATCGATGGACTAGCTGTGGTGCGACGGTTTGGAACCTCTGGTATAAAAGCGAGTTGTTGACCAGTATGCCAGTCGGCTGGCGTCAAAGCTAATTGCACTGAAGGTGATTGATTTGTCGTCTCCAGGTTATCTGAAGTGCTTGAGTATGAACGAGTCATTTCCGAAGGCAGCGTACCGTCGAAGGAACTACATGGTCGTTGGGTCATATTGTAGCCACGTGCGTACTGACCGGAAGGTATGGAGGAGAGTTGCGATGTCGATCGGCCCATGCTAGTGATCATCGGAAATTGAGCACAGTTGCTGGGTGTAGGTGGATTTCGGATTACGCGGGGACAAGGTTGTGATTCAGCCCGATGCAATAAGGTCGGAAGCTCCGACGAAGCCGAAAACGAGCAAGCCGACTGATTGTATCCTTGACGCATTGGCGATGAAGTGGTTTGCTGAAAAATGAACCATTGAGAATCAGGCCCAGTGACATTTGCGCCGTTGAGAATTCGAGGACTGTTACTATCTGGGAAGTGGTGCATCATGCTATTCCTATCGAAGTATGGAGGGGTTGCCATTGGCAGGAGATGGAGATGATCAGAGGCCAAAGAGTTGTCCACGGAAGACTAGTATGTGCAAAAGCAGTTTTGTCTCCGACTAGTTGGGTTCAACAGCACAAAATGAAGCGGCAAGGCAAAGCATATAATTGCAAAAACTCGCAGGGCAACAATTGCCTCGTTGGTCCTCCACCAGGCTAGATCCTCTGCTTGGCCTGCATGCGCTATAAACTTTTTGGGCGGCGGCGGCGTACCGGACAGTAGAAGGCAAAGCAGGCAAACAGGGCTGACCGGCGCTTGTCAGTCAGTCGACGGCTATAGTAAAATATGAGCCGTTACGTTGACGAGTAGCACAGCGGCTGAGCAGCCGCGTCCAGCAGCCAGCCATACGCAGACACACGACGTGCAATCTGACGCGGACTAAAGAAGGAACATACATTGAACAAGAGAGGGTGGAGAATGTAGATGATAGGTCATCAGACTACATACGTTCATGTAGGTAGCGCAAAGGGCAAGGGCGCTCAACCCCGCCATCTACTCACATCTCCCGCTTCACTCTCCGTATGAGAGCGTCCTTGAAGAAGGCAGGTTGATCTATCTTGAACCGATCATCTAGAACATGGTCAATCGCCAGCCAGGTTTTTCTCGGATCCATAGCCGGATTCCCGCCCGCATCTCTTGTTAAAGTGATGGCGCAACTACTTACGCCTTGACAGTCCATACTTTGACACTTGCATCTCCGCCGGCTGAGATGACCCTTGCTGCCTTTTCCCATGCCACGCCGTTGACACCATCTTTGTGGGCGTTGAGCGCCTTGATGCGCTTACCGGGATCCTCGGTACTCCAGACCATGACGTTAGTATCCAAACTGCCACTTGCTGCATACTTTTCACTCTCATCCCAAGCCAAGCAGGTGATGCGTGCAGTGTGGGCACTCCATCTGTCCGTGATTAGGTTCCAGCCTGCGCTTGCATCGTACGCATAGATCTTGCCGTTGGCCGCACCGACGGCAAGCTTGCTGCCTGACTGCGAGAAGGCAAGCGCGGAGATGGGCGAAGTGGCGCGGCGCAACACCGTCTCCGTGTCCTTGAGCTCGGTGCTTGAAAGCGTGTAGATATGCACAAGTTTATCATCTCCACCCACGGCTACAGTAGTTCCATGTGCGGCGATGGATGTAGGCGTGTATTTGACTGCTAGCGAGCTGACTTGAATGCCTTTGGAGTAGACAGCGATGGCATCAGATGAAGGGATGAGCACTGTGCTGGATGTCGCAGCAACACCCTTGGGCTGGAACTTGAGGTCATGCGCTTCTCCCGTGAAGATCTTGTCGGGAGCCGAAATGGAGCGCAAGGTGTCATCCCAGCCGACACTGTAGAGTTCCTTCCCGCTACTGCTGTCGGATGTGGTGATGCCAGCGACATAGCTGGTATGGGCTGCGCCTTCGACCTTGTCGGCCAGCCCTGTTGCCGTGTCCCATGCAAGAACGCGCCCCTCGTAGCTGCCGGTGGCGAAGGTCGAACCTGCTATAGCAGCTGATGTGATATTCTTCTGGTGACCCCGAATAACACGAGTTGGCTTGGGGTTGCCACTGACGAGGTAGTTCAGGTTCCCATCCAGATCGACGCTGACAATCAGACCATCGCTGCGGCCCGTGGGCCAGACTACGCCGACCTGCTGGTCAGGCACACTGACAACGCCTTCGTCACCCATCCTCCACGTCTGGATCGCCTTGCCGGCCTCGGGGTCCCAGATGCGTACCGTCTGGTCAGCACTAGCAGTGACGAATCTATTCGAGTCCTTGGACCAGGAGATGCCAAAGATACTCCCGGTATGGACTCCCTCACCGATCTGGTTCTTGGCCTCGCCAGTCTTGCCGTCGAATAGCCAGATGCGCTTGTCGGCGCCGACACTGGCGAATACGGATCCATCGGGCGAGAAGGCGGTGCCGAAAACGAAGCGGTTGTGTTGCCCGCGCAGGCTGGTGTTGAACTTGAAGGGGGCGCCGTGGTAGAAGACAAGGCTGGTGTCGTCGGAGCCGGTGGCTGCGCGCAGAGGGCGTTGCTGGCGGATGGAGACACAGTTGATTTGCGACGAATGGCCCGAGATCTCGCCCACGCTGTTGCCGCTGTCTGCGGTAATGCAGTGGCCGAAGCGCTCCTTGCCGTCGCCTACGGCAATGATGCGCTGCGAGTCACCGTCCCAGGCCAGGTCGTTGATGCGGCCGGCGATGATGGGGTATTCGCCCTTTGTTGCACCCTCGCCGGCGCAATCCCACACTCTAACCATACCCGACACATCTCCGCTGGCGACATAGAAACCTGAAGGCGAGAAGCGGGCGACGGTTGTCTGCGTGGTGTGCTGAGTGTACTGCTTGCTGAGGGCGGGATGGTCAATGGAGCGCAGAAAGATGGATTTGCCAGACTGCAGACACTCAATTAGCTTTGCAGCGCATGGGCAAGAGCAAGATCAAGACATGCCGCATAGGCGATGCGCTCGCCCTTTGGGTCGGATGAGAGGGGCGTGGCCTGTCCGCGCGTGGTTGTAGGCGAAGCAGCCCATATGGCGTCTGTGGTAGTGGTAGCTTATTAGTGGGTGCGTTGCATCGCATGTGAGTACTGCGTACCTGAGACGAGGGACATGGCGGGCGTGTGCTGCTACAGGCAATACTGGCGGTACAATGGCAGAGACGAAGACGACAGAAGACAGAATTTCTCTCCTACAATGGACATGGGCACTACGACATTGTCAGCAGTGGCTTCTGCCTCGTCACTGCCAACGTACGTGCTTGGATGCGTCGGCCAGCCGCGAGTAGCGGGGCAGGTGGGGGTGCAGCTGGCAACTCAGTCTCAGGCCTATACCCTCACCCGCCCGTCGCCCTTTTTCATTCACGTTATGTCATCATCAACATCTGCCTGGTACTGATTTGCCTAATATATGTGTTGTACTCTCTAGACGAAACCAAGCTCTGTTTTCTGCTTGCGTTCCAAGGCGTCCAGTTAGATAAATTCGGAAACTCCGTCTTACCACGTGACTGCACTCGATTGAGCTGGGGGTTCCACCAAACTTTACCAACTACACAACGATCACATGACCGGAACACGACTACGAAATAGACTCAACAACCTTGGAATAGTTTCCCAGGCTGGGTGCTATCTTGGCGCACGTCATTCCGCTGTGCGTCTTCAAGCACCATCCGTTTACTACCGTGTAGGTGTATATAGTATTGCTACATTACTCTGCTGTCCCATCCCCCAAATTGCACGCGTCTCGTGAATTCGTCAATCGCTCACCGAAGCGTACTCGTGCCGCTTGCTCTTCAACATTACCAACGGCCAACCGATTGGCCTCGCAATAAGACGCCATCACGACACGATAAATCGACCAACTACAATGTGTATCATGAGGACTTATGAGACGCGTGGACGCACCGTCGTCGAGCCACCTCCACGACGCGGAAACTTCACCTCACACCCGCCAGCTGGTGTGATGCGCTTGCCACGTGAATGGCGCCGTACAGAGAGCATCAGTGATGACGGTCGCTACGTTGAGTACAGGTAGGTAGCTGGATTTCCCTTTCGTCGCAATGGATAGCCTCGCCAAAATCTGACCATCGGATACAGGAGATCACGATCACGACCCCGAGTTATCGAGTACTATGAGGAGCCACGCCGCAGCACCACTCGCGCAAGGAGCGTGTCGAGGCGTCGCGTGACGGATGCTGAGCGCATGACGCCCAGAACAAGCTATATAGACCCACGTGACAGCTATGTGGACGAACGCATTACCAGGAGAAGTGTCAGCCGGGTCAGGCACTAAACGATTTTTCTACAATGAATCCGATGAATCTAAGAATGTAGGTCTCCTGCGCAAACATGCGTTGTCAATGCTATCCCGGAGCTGACAGGCGCCAGTATAAAAGCGTTATGAAGACTAGTTTTCCTCTCTACGTCCCGGATACATGCAAGAGATTTTTTCGGTTACGAACGTTACGATAGTCAAATAATGAGCATAAATCCAATGACAGTCATACAAACATCTGTTCATCCTGCGCATTCTTGACATTCGTCCGAGTCACAATTACATTTCTCAAGGAGACAAAGGTTCCTTATCAGGTATTTCTCTACTCGCACGTCGAACATGGATTCGCTGCAAAGGGCGATTTGGAAAATGATCGGGCGAGGTTTGCAAGGGAACAAGCGTTTTCCCAGGCGGTGTGTTGGATGGATGAGTATGTGAAGAGGGAGGTAGGCGCATAAGATGCATTTCCGGACGAGAAAAGTCAAGAGAATCGTACATTGCTCATTACGGCTGCATGGTCAACTTTGCTCAAGAAACAATATAGCCAACACTTTGTCATCCCATGTACCACTTCCAATTCAACCCTCTCAAACACCATCAACCTCCCTCTCCTCTTCCTCCTCCCCGTCCTTCTTCTTCGTCTTCACCTTCTCAGCAGTAGCCCAAGGCGGCTCCCCATCCCCATCAAACTCTGCCCACTGAAAAAACCCACACCCCTCCTTCCCTGGCACAAACCCCACATGACACATCCACATGTACCGTCCCCTCGACTCCCTCTTCCTCATAGCGCACCTCAGCACTGTTGGGACCCCACACCGACACTTTGGCGTAAACCTTGGATGCAAACTCTCCCTGTACCAGCGATACGTGACATTGATCCGTTTATTACCCGCCAGCGGATGCGGATCGATAGCTTGGGCGGGTGCGATGCTGTGTTTCCACTCCTCCTGCATCTCTGCGTGCATTACCAGGAGGGAGTTGTGCGGGAGGTGGATGCTGATTTGGCCCTGGGCGTCTGCTGCCGATTCTCCATGTCCCTCTGACGACGAGTCGTCCTGTGGGACCACTCTGCGAACGCGAAACTCGCGCGCGACACCGAGGCTCAGGCTGCCGATTACAGGGCGTGGACCGAGATATGTGAGTTGGTCGGCGTGGTAGCCTACGCTTTGGTGTGGGCCGTCGTAGCAGTTTACAAAGGCCGTGTTGGGGTGCCAGGGGTGAGGCGATTGGTGGGCGAGTTTTTGGGCGTTGGGGTAGTAGGCTGCGATGCGGCGGGCGATTTCGGTGTTTACGGTGTGCTGGACGGCGGGGAGGGTGGCGAGGAGGGAAGGGGGGCTTTGGCGAACGTTCTGGGGGGAGGGGACAGGTTGTTAACATGTACACGAAAGAAAAAAGGGAAGAGAGGAAGAGAGGGGGGGGAGAGATGGACTGAGAAGGTTGATTGAAAACATACATGTATCCGTCGCCCATCGTAGATATATTCCGTCTTTTGTGTTTCGACGTCTTCGAGACTGTTGACGTAAAAGGCATACGTGTGTGGACTCTGCACTACTCTGTCGAAGAGCTTGAATTCAAACCGGCTGTATGTCGATGATTCCGCTAGTAAGTCCAAGAGTAGAGCATCGGCTTGTTTGGCCGGGAGAAAGTTGTGGATTATGGAACATGGTGTATGTGTTTCAATGTCTTCCGGACTATACAGGAACAGCGTCTTGCCTTTCTTCGCCATGGACTTTTTCGCCCACGTGCCGTTTGGCGGGGCAATCCGGTAAGAGGCCAAGGATGATTGATATCCGACTGTAGCTGGTGCAGGCCGCTTTCTTACAGGCGATGTCGATGATTGTGCCAGGTACTCTGATGCCCGCTTGACCGATCCGTCGGCCGCGAGTAGGGCTTCAAGCAGCGCCGCTTCATCCACACGCACATGTAAAGACGCCAGCACCGCCAATTTGAAATCCGTAGACTCGTCCTCGTTCCCCTCCTCTTCCCCTGGCTCCCCACGCGTAGTCACAACCGCGGCCTTCACTGCCCCCTTGTCCCGCTTCCTCTTGCGCGTCACAAACGCGTCCATCTCTTTGGTGTAAAACGCACAATACGCTCCTCATGACGAAACAAGCCGCATCCGGGGATTTGGAGGTAGACGCAGGTGGCGAACGGCCCCCCAGGCAGGCTAACCAACGCCCGCCAACGCGCAGTCACGGGAACAAAAAAGGGTCCCCTCGCCCTGCTACCCGGATTGCCAGCCCCGCCATAAGCTACTACCACTTGCGCCTCGGCCATAGTAGAGCACCACCCGCCGCACTCGTCATCCGCGAAACCATGCATGCAGCACACCATCCCCCCAGCTTCACTTCTCTCCCCATCGCGCAAAGATGCGCCACATGCTGTCCAATCTGCACGCGCCATAGTCTGACCATTCCTCCCTCTCGTTGTCTGACTCTCTCCCGTAACCGCCAACATGCTCGAGTTCCGCACCCAGGGCTTCAACGGCTACTCGGTCAAGTACAGCCCGTTCTTTGATTCGCGCATCGCAGTCGCTACCTCTGCGAATTTTGGGCTGGTGGGGAATGGACGGCTGTATATTCTTGGCTTGACAGCTAATGGGATAGTCGCGGAGAAATGGTAAGTCTCCTGTTTCTACTTGTACCCATGTACATGTTATACATGCGTGTGTGTATGTGTGTATACACTCGGGTCCTTTCACATGCTGACCACAACCCACACACGGCTTAGGTTCGACACCCAAGATTCCCTCTTCGACAGCACCTGGTCCGAATCGCACGAAAACCAAATCCTAACCGCCGGCGGCGACGGCTCCGTCAAACTCTTCGACATCAACGTGCCCACGTACCCCATTGCTTCGTGGCAAGAACACGCCCGTGAAGTCTTCGCCGTCCACTGGAACCTCGTCGCAAAAGACACGTTCCTCTCGTCGTCGTGGGACGGCACAATCAAAATCTGGAATCCCAATGCCAACGCTAGCATCACCACGCTGCCGACGCATTCCTGCACGTATTCTGCGGCGTTTAGCCCGCACAATCCTACCGTGCTGAGCAGCGTGAGTTCGGATAGTCATTTACGCCTTTTCGACTTGCGCACCCCGCCCAGCGCAAGCAACCACCTCACAATGAGTGTCCCAATTCACCAGCCCCCCAAGGCGCGCATGGGCACTGCAGCCCCGGTAGGCATTGCGCCCGCCGAAGCGCTAACCCATGACTGGAACAAATACCGTGACACGGTGGTGGCGACGGCCGGCGTCGATCGCGTTATTCGCACGTTTGATATTCGCATGCCGCACCAAGGCCCGGTTGCTGTCTTGCCGGGTCATGAGTATGCGGTTAGAAGGTTGACTTGGAGTCCGCATCTTTCGGATATATTATTGAGTGCTAGTTATGATATGACGTGTCGGGTGTGGACCGATGGCAGCGCCATGGGCGTGGGGAACGTGAAGCAGGACAATATGCTCGAGGACCCCATGTTCTATGGGGGAGGCAGGGAGATGGGAAGGATGGGGAGGCATACCGAGTTTGTGACTGGCGTGGATTGGTGTTTGTTTGGTGCAGAGGGTTGGTGTGCGAGTACGGGCTGGGATGAGAGAGTGCTCGTGTGGGACTGCAGAGCTGTCATGCAATAACTCTACTACTCTGTTTCTGCAAAAAAAAACACCATTTGATTGTGTATATTCTTTGTTGATGAGACTGAGAGGTACCACTTGATTTTTTTCATAAACTGAACACGGCACCAGACAAGATTCCATGTAATCCAAAGATGAGTTTCAAAATCAACAATTGATGCTAGATGTGTGTATTCATGTGTAGCTACACAACATTCACCTCCAACCAGCAGAGTTTTCTCAGAACAAGAAACAAGATTCGGAAAAAAAAAGACGAGATAGGGTATCATAATCCCATGTACACAAAACACCGCCTGAAAACACCAAAATGCTAAACTCTCGCCTTTTACCCGCGGCCGCCGCCCCTTTCCTGAACAAAACGCCATACACCATGCATCATGCACTTGTAAAAAAAAAGGACCATCATTGTGCCATGCAAAACCCCCCGCGTATCCTCTTCTCACAAAACAAGCCCTTACAAATCCCCAAGATTCAATATATCCTCCAACGTCTCATCCAAATCCCCCATATCCTGCACACTGCCCCCCTGCCAATGCAACCCCACCTCCTCGTCTACCATCCTTGCATCACCAAGATCCACAGTCCATGTTTCGGGCGCAAAGGCGAGTTTAGCATCGCCGTTGGTAAGCGCCGTGCCGTTGGTCAGAGGCTTGGAAGAATCGTAAATATCCTCGATACCCTCGGCATCCAAGAAGCGACTATGCAAGATCGACCCTGCAATAAACGGAGTTTGACCGAGGTACCCATCACCGAGTTCAAGCGCAAGCCTCAAGTCTTCGGTGCACAGTGGTTTTCTCTTCCGTCGCTCTTCAGCTTCGATGGGGAGTTCGCCGGCGGGACCACGCATAAGCTCGCCCTTTTCCGCGAGTCGTTCTTCTCGTCTTTGTTTCTTCTTGAAGTCGCCTGTGCGGACGAAGCCCGGGCCGTTGCTGCAAACTTTGCCGAGGAGGTTGGCAAGGGCTTCTTTGATATACGTTTCGGTTGCGATGTTTAGGTAGTCGGGACAGTCGGCGGTGTGGCCTTGGGGTAGCCCGTATTCGTAACATATGGGCAGGAGGCGGTAGGATATTGTCATGGCAGTGGGGAATTCGTGGGTTTCGACGTATAGGGCGGATGTGTAGCGCTTGCGGATTTCGAGTTCCCAGTCTATTGGCAGCGTTAGTATGCGCAGATGGCAAAGTTGTATCGTGACAATGGAGTGTCATGACACGTACTCGTCTTTGCGAATCCGCCGCCTTGGTTGCTACTAGGTCCAATGTCTAGCTGCTTCGCTCGCCTGGCATCGACATACTCCTGTACTGGTCCTGTCATGCCCACACTCAGGCCCCCCTCCAAGCCTGTACTTAATGGGCTCTCGCCCGCTGGTATTCCCTTTAACCTCTTCCTCTCCCTGCGGCTTAGTTGCATAACCTCATGTTTTAGCCGCTTCTCGCTCTCATCCCCTGTCCCCTTGACCGTCCCGCTCGTCGGCTTATCGCTACTGCTGACCCAGCTTGCGATACCAGCCTCTGGCGGATCCCGCCATATGTTGGCATAGATGGCTGTGAAGAGGGCATTGTGAGCGTGTTCAAGGGCGGGCGTGGTCAAGATCTTGGATAGCTTCTGCGAGAGTTCTTCCTGGTTGAGATTGCCGAGGAGAAAGTAGGATAGCGTTTTCTTGTAGATTGTCCAGTCGGCGTCGCTGATAGCGCCCTTGACAGCTGCATATAGGGGCTCGACATCTACGCGCGGGCTTCGTGGTACACTGGGCTTCTTGCTGAGGTCCGTCTGCAGGGTCATGAGGTTGGGCAAGGTGCCCGAGGACAGAGTCGGCGTCGTCGCGACATTCATTTCATTCGGCCGTATTGTACCTGCCATAGTGGCGGTGGAGAGGCGCCGTGGTGGCGCTCAATGCGTGGTGATGTGCGCGTTGCGAGTTGGTCGCGCAATGGGACAGATGCGCGTGCCGACGGCCGAGGTGAATGCCGAGCGAGGGACAGCGACAGAGAGACCTGCGCGCTTATATAAATAGATAACCCAAGTCGCAGAGGCAACCGCTGTTGTTCCCTGATGACGGAGAAATGCAGCGGGTCTTGTGCGGGGTGTGGGTTGATGGGGACGGCTCGCAGTCGTGGAGAGCGTGAGGTCAGAGCTCGGGAGTCTTGCGGACTTGACGCTGAACAGCCTAACAAGGTCACCCATAAGTGCATGTCAAACCGCCCGATTCAGTCTTTTCCCTCGTACACTGCCTCGGATTAAAGCATGTACTGCACCATCTTCCAGCGTTAAGAGACCATCATGGTGCATTATCACAATTATTCTCGTCCTTATGCTGATGCTGAATGCCGCCCAGGGTGGCTTTTCTTTTCTACCCATATACACAATCCCATCACTAATCATCGCCAAACACATCTCCTAACTCAACCTTTCCGACACTCCAAATTTCACGTTCATCCTCAACCTCATCGCTAGATAGGCCGAGACCGCCCGCTCCGCCCTCCGCCTCCTTCCTTTCTCTTGCTTGCCCTGCTAGCCTCATGGCCACACGCTTGAAGTAGTCTCCCATGCTACGTTGCTGACCAGGAGACAAGCTCTTGCCTGGACCAGTCATGTACTTGTCGAACACGGCGCTTTCCTCGTCTACTACCGAGAAGATACTAAGGAATGCTGCTTCTGCTGCCAGCTTAACCGGAATGACTGGATCACGAACAGATGCGAATACCACTGGTATAACCAGTGGAATATGAGGCCGGACGAGCTCATTATGTTGCCGCGAAACAGTTCGAAGTACTACAAGTGTCAGCCGCCTCGTGTCAACAGGATGACCCGGCTCGACAACTGGCGCAAGAGCCTCGAAAATAGGTTTTGTGTGATCGAAACTCTTGTTGCTCTTCTCAGACAGCAGATATTTGCCCGCTGCAAGGACCAAATTGTCTGAAATGAAGGGTTGTGAGTGCGCGATACCCTGGCAGATGACGGAAACAGTCTCATCAGCAAAGGATTCCGTCAAGGCTTCGGGTGCATCGAGCAAGATAGCGTTGAGCGCCAACACGGATGCTTTGTTGTAATGTGTAGTCAGGACGCGGGCCTTGAGCAGACTCGAGGCAATTTCCTCGGGCAAGCAGCCGATGAGGGCACCCAAAAGTCGAGCATTTGTAATGGCCATTGCGTCTGGAGGACGTCAGTGGGTGGTAGAATCATGTCATCCATTTTGGCCTTACCATTCGATTCATCAGTCTCAGTGTCAATGAGACCCAGAATAGCATTTCTGCTCGCTTCACTCATGTTCTTACCAGCCTTGCTTACTACCTCGAACAAGGCCTTCAGCATGGCAGTCTTGACAGCCTCATCGCTTGTCTTTGATCCCGTTACCAACTCGGCAATCAGAGGGTCTACCCTTGGTGTTAACTTGATCAGTGTACCCAAAGCCTTGGCTGCTCGTGCTCGTAGGATATCAGAGGATGTATCTGCAAGTGATTTGGCAAACGTTCGTTGAAGTTGTGGTAGGAAAGGCTTGAGGA
The DNA here is from genome assembly GCA_030558545.1 of Bipolaris gigantea. Lineage (NCBI taxonomy): Eukaryota > Fungi > Ascomycota > Dothideomycetes > Pleosporales > Pleosporaceae > Bipolaris > Bipolaris gigantea. Next base: position 32,363 of record JALPSE010000009.1, read on the forward strand.
AGGTAGGAATCTTTCCAAGGAGATTGTTGAGCGTGAGCAGGATGGCGGCCTTGACGTCGACAGAGCGCTCTGTAACCACACGAATGAGAGGTCCAGTGATCTGGGTGACAAATGGCTGCAATGCTTTAGCGCTTGTACGGTCAATGATATCAGAAATAGCCAATGCAGACTGTGTTCGCTGCTCGACTGATCCGTTCATGAGACCTTGCAGGAATATAGGCAGGATGGCGTTGATGCCCTTTGGAAGTGAGAAACCTGGAAGATCTGCACCCGCGATACCGACTTGGTTTAGTGTTTGGCGTGTAGAAATGACGAGCGATTCCATTTCTTCCTTTCGCAGCCGCTTCGATGTGAGGGTACTGAGAGCGGTCCATGCTGCTTTAACGACCTCGGGATCGCTATCACCAAAGGAAATGAGAAGTGCACGAATGAGGTCGGGATAGTACCTCGAAAAGTCGACGTCCGCTTCTGCGAAGAATTTGGCAAGGTGCATATCCGCACGTGCACGTCGCTTCTCGTCGTCGTGCTTCGACAAAGCAAGCATGACACTCATGGCGGTATTCAGCCCATCAAACTCATCAACAGACAAGAGGACCTTGTCGAAAGATGCTTCCAGTTCTGACTTGAGGTCTTCGTCCTTTGCGGTAATGATGTTGTCCATGATATTATTGAGAATATTTGGCAATCTCCTAGACATGGCAGAGCTTGCAACTTCAGCCAGCGATGCAATGGCGCGAGCATTGAAGGCAGACATTGGGGAAGTAAGAAGCGTTGGTAGCAGATTTGGCAGAATAATGTTGGACCTCGCCTGATCTGTGAGAAGAGTGAGAAGAGCTGAAAGGGCATTCTGGGCGTCATCCTCTGATCGTAGGAGGTTGAGTAGATATGGCAAGACCTGGTCGACGGCCTTTTTGCCAAGAATTTGCTGAAGAGCATCGAAAGCGTCCGCAGCAGCTTCTCGCACGTCTGCATTGTGGTCCACCAGAGCTGTTCGAACAACTTGTATGAGTGTCTTCTCATAGTCTTCAAGCTGTTCTGGTGAAGCAGCAGCGATAAGTTCTCTCAAGGCAATGCAGATACCCTGCTTGGTGTCGGTATCGGTCGTATGAAGACCTTCTTCCAAAGTAGGCAGCAAGGTAGCCAATACACCGTCTCCAGCCTTTCGAATGAGTTCTCCAAGGGCGTTGCTGGCAATGACCTTCTGCTCCATGTTTGAGCTTGCCAAGCGACGGATAATGAGTTGTGTGAGCGTAGGGATGAGTTCCCGCAGGGTACGAGGACTGGCAACCAATGCCTTCCAGACAGTGACGGATGCAGTGCGCACCAAACCCGAAGTATCGCACCTGCATATGTACAAAGCAGACAAGACCTTGTTTCGCTTCTCTTCTCCGAGTACTTCGAGTAGAGACTGGCCGGCTTCCTTGGCACCCTCTTCGACCTCTTCTTCTTCGACCTTGCCACTGATACCAGTGAGGTTGAAGAGCAGGTCTCCAACAAGCTCGACAGAGCTGAGACGGATACGGTAGCTATCGTCCGCAAGACCTCTCTCCAGTTCAGGAAGCAGGAGATCGATGGCCTTGGTAGCGAAATTCTTAACCAAAAGACGACCCGCGCGCAAGGCAGTTTCTCGAATTGATTCGACGTCGTCTGCAAGACCACCAAGAATTGGGGGAATAATTTTGCTGAGATAGTTGGCAAAGCTGTTTCCGAAACAGACCGGCAAGAAGATGAAGAGCGACATGAATCCTTCGCGGACCGAAGCTCTGCTGCTGGCCACATTCTGTAGGATACTTGGAAGCGTTTCCTCCAAACGTCCAGTTCCAAGACCTGCGAGGACTTCTGAGAGTGCTTGTGCAGAACCAAGTCGGTCTCCCGCCCCTGTGTCGGACTTGAGTGTTGTCATAAGGCTGGGAATAAGATCGGGTAGCGCATCTTCTCCAAGCTTTTCCACAAGCGAACCAAGTGCTTTGGATGCTGTGGCACGCGTAGCCGGTACAGGGTCCACAATCGCAACGCGCAGACCAGCGACCAAAATTGGCAAATGAGAGATGAGGTCCTTTCGCTCGGAAAGGTATGCCAGGCTTCCAATGATCTGGGAGGACTTTCGCTTGGTGCCTGATCGATCTCCCAATCCTCGTTCCAGAATACGGACCACTAGAGCCAGAGATGGAGCGTCTAGGAAATGGGCAAATTGAATCTTGATTAGTGCGTCAAGGGCATCATCGGTGTATTTCGTAGGATCGCTAAGGGCCTTGAGGATGATGTTGACGACACTCTTGATCTCGGGGTTACTGATGACTTCTCCGAAGCGTTGCAAGCTTCGGTTTGCTGAAGCTCTTACTTCCTTGTGGCTGTCTGTCAAGACGACAGTAAGAGGCGGGATAATATCGGGCAGGCTGAGAGCTAGTTGATTCGGGTCTAGGTAGGCCATTGCGCCCAAAGAATCGCAGGCACCCTTCTTACTGCGCCATTGGTCCTCGTCGAGACCATCCAAAAGTATTGGGAGCACCTGCTTCACTCCAAAGGAACTGAGTGTGGAGAAGCAGGTTTTTGCTGCGTCGAGACAAGCCTCGCGGACGTCTGTGCTGGTGTCACCGAATCCAGCGAGTAACTGTGGAACAAGCTGAATGACATATGGCTCGAACAAGCGGCCCATAATTAAGGAGAGCAGCTCATACGCTAAGTATACTCCCTGCCTCTGGTTGGGGTCCTTCTTGTTCTCACTAGCTCCCTTGAGTGTAGACATGATACGGTATTCTTTGAGCACAATCAACCCCTTGCCTCGGACGATACCTGCAAGTCCGTAAGCAGCACCGCGCCGCGAGGCATACTTCTTGGACTGTAGCAACTGCTCCATCATCTGGTTGATGTATGTCGGAAGCTCCTGCTCTGACGTACGGACCAGAGGCGGGAGACATTGTGCGACGGCATATTGCACTGTTTCTGAAGGTGTACTGAGTGTCGACAACAACCTTTGCACGACCTTTGGAACTCGCTCGTCTCCAGCAGTCAAATGTCGGCCGAGTGCACCGTAAAGAATGACGACTGCTTCGTTGACTTGATCATACATCTCTGATTTGCGATCAGGGGCTTCGAGCGCGTTCTCGAAAAGTTCCATCAATGGCTCAACCTTGGTTTGCGCCTTCGCTGAGATGACCGATGTTGCTGCTTCTATTAATTCGTCTCGGACTGCGGGGCTGCGATCTCCTAGAGGGCCCTCATAAATCAAAAAGTTGAAGAACTCGGGGAGATCTTCGGGCTTAAATCCGGGAGTCATCTCCTTGAGGGAAAGCGCAATGCCATCTCTGCTCTCCCATGGATCTCGCAGATCCACCTTTCGGGGCATACCATACTCGTCACGCTCTGGAACTCGTGGCTTGGCTTTCTCTGTATATGATTCGCGAAGCCTGTTTAAAAGGTCGTCGAATGTCTCTGGGTATTTGGTTATGATCTCGCCGATAGATCGGGCAGCAGCCCGTCTAAGCGGTTTGTCCAGTGAATCGAGGTATGATAGCATCTGCACGCCGGCTTCTGGTTTCAATTCGAGATCATTTTCCTCCCAAATTGTCTGTGCAAGTTCTGCGTTTTCCGGTACATCGTCGTGACAAGCAATAAAGATTTCTTGGCTAAAGGTCATGCCGTTCATGTCCAGCTCAGCATCTATGGCCTGAAGAGTCGCTGTTCGGACACCGGTCTCTGGTACAATGGTTCCACGAAGCAGGGCTGTCAGCTCGTCGTTAGTGATATTCGAGGCAAGACCACGAGCAAGATCCAAAAGACAATCCTTGATCAATTTGTAGTGTTGCTGGTACTTCTGCATTGACCACACCAGAATCTCCAACATGTTCTTGCGTGGAAGACGGATGTCGGTGCCTGTAATCAATTAGTTCCTTGTCTGGACATTTGTAATTGAACACTTACAAGAGTTGGTATGGAATGTAAAAATTTCAATGGCGAGAAGAAGCTGTTCATCAACTTCCTCGGGCGATGATTTGCCTATACCACCCTTTTCCAAAACCAAGAAAATAAGTGGTAAGCAGTATGCCAGAGATACAGCATCCAAGGGTCTTTGTTCACTCAAGAAACGAATTCGGTACATGACGCGTGTTACAAGGTCTGATAGCATTAGCACATATGAGTATACAGTCAAACAGGGCGTAATTCAGCTTACCGCCAAGGTCCTCGTCCTCGTACTCCTTCGCGAGTTGTATGGAGCCAATTGTTCGAAGCACAGCCACACCAACAAATGGTCTCAATGCACCCAAACGGCTAGAAATCTTTTCCGAACAGGCGATCAAAGCAGTTGCCGGGGCGTCTCCCAGGAGAAGTCCAGCGCCAGCGCGCACAGCCTGAATCAAAAGATCCACAGCTGAACCCATCCACTGGTCTGCATCGGTAGGAGGGCCAGTTGCGAGGCTTTGGATGATGCCCACTCCCCGCTTCATTCCTTGCTCGATACCAGAAACTTCCTTCCTAATGGCCGATTCTTTAGCCAGCTGAGCATTGACCTTGGCTTGCTCATCTGGAGTGAGTTTCTTAGTCTGCCCCTTCTTTTGCGCCAGTTGTGCTCGGAGTTCCTCCTCCCACTTCAGAGTATCGTAGTCCTTGGTGTTCTTATCTATCACAACTGGCGCCTTCTTGGATAGGACATCAATGTAAGCCGTGCCTTCAGGCGTACGGAAAATGGCGGCCTCGGTCAGACCAACGGCCTCCAGCTGTTTTGGATTTAGATCTTCACTGAACTGCTTCATTACGGCGGGCAAGGCAGCATCTGGAGCAACGAAAGCCATGTCGGCATAGGCACTATAGGCTGCCAAACCAATTGCTGGAAATCGATCATTGTCCTTGTTCTTCAAGGTATGTTAGCGACGAGATTGTCTGGGATATCATAAGTGTACAAACCTCTGTAGACTCATTGACAGTCTGCATAAAGTCCTCCAGATTGTTCCGAACTACATCACCAGGATCAACGCCCATGCGCAGACACAGCTCGATCCAAGATACTCGAGGAATGACTTCCTTTCTGGCCAAAACAACAAGGTTCATCGCTTGTTTGTGTAAAGTTGAAGGCTCGATGCTTACGCCATGTTTCTTTATCGTATCTGGGGGTAGACAAATGCAGGCCAGAACTGTTCCAAGCTCGCTAGAGCCTGTTTTGGATGCTAGTGCAGCGCTTTCCTTGTCTTCAAGCTCGTTTGACTTGTACCACGTCCATAATCCGTCTATGATGATGCTACCGATCTTCTCTGGAGATTCTTGGAGATATATTTGCGTCAGTGTTTGTCTTGCAGCCGACTTTGCCTTGGCAGAGATGCTGTGCGATACGATGAGGAATATGTACGCCTGAGCCCATGAATCGCGAACATCCTTGGAGGAAGATTGGGTGACACTTGGCGCAATGGCATTCAATGCAAGCAATGCAATCGAGACATCTTCCTCGGTGGATAGTTTCGAGTACACTTTCGGGTTAAGGATGAAAGAAGGCTTGGGCTGCGTGGCGAGAGACTGTGAGATGACATCGGATTTTTTGAAGATGGATGCTAGTTTCTCATCTCTCATCTTCTGAACTCTATCAATGAGAAGTGCGGCAACGTAGTGTCCTACTGTGGCTAAGCCACTTTGGGCTGCTGGAAGTGGATTAGCGTTGACATCTTGCCAGAGCTCGACGAGCTTTGGAAGTGTGGCCTGGCAAAAGGCAAGTACATCTGGTTGGCTCTGTTGCTCTTCAGACAGATTCCACCAAATGTCGGCTGCCCTGACAGCCCAGAGACGCTTGACAGGAACACGCTTGTCGCCCATGCCTTTGATAAAGGCATCGGATACGGCCTTGTCGAGGGCAACACCATTGGCCAGACCGAAGTTCAAATGTGTTGTCATCGCCGATACTTCTGCTAGCACAGCCGGCTCACTCGCCTCCTTCAAGGCCACGGCGGCAATGCCTACAGGGATCTTCTTGGACAGTGAGGGAGACTCGGGTAGCGCCGTCAGCATCTGAGCGTGCAGGACCTTCTGGTCGGCACCCGAGACCTTTCCCTGTTTGAGAGGATTCAGCACTTCGTCTGCAACTTTGTCAATCTTGTCGCTATCCTTTGATCGTAAGGCAAGGGCCTTGAAGGTGCGCAGGGCGCCAGCTCGGATCACCGGGTTGGTAGACTTGACATTAGCGAGTAGCGGCTTCAGCATATTGCCCAGAAGAATGTCTGAGAGGTCCATAGACTCGGACAGGGCAAGGATCATGGGCGAGACAATGTCGTTGAGCACCACTTCAGGTGCTCTCAGGAGAGCCTTTTCAATGGGTTGGAAGACGTTGGTGCGCAGCTCATCCAGGGTAGGGAAGGTGTCGAAGAAGTCGTGCAGGGCATCGGAGATGTGGTGTGGGAGTTGGCTCTTTGAGCCAACAATCTCTCTTGTGTAGAAGGTATAGTAGTCATGCTTGTGATTTTCAAGAAACGGCTTGATGGCTGGCAGGCGAGAAGAGACGCCTGCGATGACGCCGAGGAAGACTGCATTTTCAGCCGTGGGGGCGGAGCCCTTTGCGGTGAGGGTGGTGACGAGTTTGGGCAGCGCGTCTTGGGCGATTGCCTCTGAGCGGAAGACAGCGCGCAAAGCCCGGCGAGTAGAGACGAGGGCAGAGTGTGCGAGGCGGTTAGCCCGGCGATCGCTGCCTGTGCCCACACACAATTCTATTGCGCGCGCATTGGCGAGAGAGACGCTCAATCCATGGGTTGCCCACGCATCGGGCGACTTTGCGAGCTGCAGAAGCAGCACCGAGCACCAGTCGTTGAGCACGAAGGCATTGGAGTGGGCAATGCCCTTCTTTGCACACTCTTGCTGCAGGAACTTGACAACAGGCGGCAGCACCTTTGTCCCGTGTGGGCCCGTCACCAGTGACCTGAGGACGGCTTCGACGGCGCGGCGGGATTCGCGGTCCTCGTATAGCGGGTACGTCTCGAAAAGTGTTTCTAGGAGCGCTTGCAGGTCGGCAGTCTTCAGCGCTGCTGCGCAGGACGGGGTCTCGTCAGTCTACTGTTGGTCGTATACACTCATACACACATGTGTGTACATATATGTATGGGTGGGTGGGTGCATTGGGGCGTCCAGGCACTCACAGTCATCTGCGACCTGTTGCTGCAGGCCCGACAGCTCGTGGATGCGGCGCTTGGTGGAGCTCGTGATGAGCTTCTGCCACAGCCGGTCGCGGTCCAGGGCCTGGGCTTCGGCATCCCCGTTCACAGCCATGTCGTCCAGCCCATAGACAAAGGCCAAATGCGGATGCGGATGCGGATGCGGGGAGGTCGGCGGGGTTGGTGGTGAGGAGCAGCAATCGCGAAATGATAATGCCAAGATTTCTCGTCTAAGTATTTGCCCACCTGCGGCCGACTACTGTGTACGTCGGCAGCGGCATGACATCGCTGCTCGGCGCTCAGTGCGCAGTGCTCAAGCCTCAGGGCTCAGTCGGCCGCCGTGTGCATCGCCCTGCCATCACCAAGCCCCCGCCACTGGACTGGCCTCATCTCTGCCGCCCACCGCCCACCGCCCACCGCCCACCGCCTGGCTGCTGCTGCTGCTCTTGCTTCTCCACCAACTGAGCGCCCTGATGCGTCCCGTCTGTGCCTCAGCCCTGCCCAGTCTTGATCTCGCCCGGGATCAGGCTCCGAGGTATTCTATACGGCAGCCCGCTTGAACTACACCCCTGCCCCTCACCTCACTTAGCACCCCCGAACCGTATCAATTAGCCAAAAAGAGAAAAGAGGAGATTCGCCCCAGCTTCTCCCATGGCCAAAAAGAAGAAGCCAGCCGGCAATCCTGCGCGCGGCTTTGCAACCACGTCTGTGGCCAGCAAACCTAGGCCCGATAGGTCTGCTGCTGACGCCCCAGCAAAACTGTTTTCTCAAGCGCAGCCAAAAGAAAGCCAGGCAGTACCAGAGCCGGCATCTCAGGTACGCCAGCAGGCTGTGCTACCAAAAGAAGAGGTTGCACAAACTCCCCAAGAGCTCGAGGCCCAACTCGAGCGCGATGAGCTTCAATTGTTGGTTGAAAAGTATGCTGCCAAAGTCCGCCGCGAGTCTAGTCGCCATGTTACACGCTTCCAGACCGACCGCAGACTTCTGCGCAGCCAGTCGTACTCCATCGCTGTTCATGAATGGCTGCCCGGAGAGACCCTGGACAGCATCATACTCTTAGCACAGGCCGAGTCCAATGATTCAAACAGGAGACAGGGCCAACAGTCTTTCTTAAAAACATTAACCGAAGAAGATGCCATTTTCAGATTATGGACACTTGATTTGACCCTCCGTGAACTTGGCTTCGCAGATAAGCACATCGAACCCGTCCTCACATGGCTCTGCGCCAATGCTGCTGGGGTGGATGTATCATCTGGTATCTGGGGCTTTCAAGAAGCCTTGGAATGGCTTGCACTCGACCAGTGTGAAGATTTCAATTTTTCCTATGAAGAGTCGCCGCCCAAACGCGCAGCTCTCGACGCTCCTCCTTCACGACCTGGCAAGTCGTCCACCTCCATGTAAACATTAGTGCGTCTCGCTAACCAAAAATAGTTACACCTCCCCGTGAGCCATTGGCAAAGACCGCAGCCACACCAGGAGCCTCAACGCCTGCAAGAGCCAATGGCTCTATATCTGACGGAAATGACCAAAGTGATATCCACGTCAGTGATATCGACAGTGATATCGACAGCGAGGACCTCATCCCCACATATCTCAAGGTCAAGAGCAAACTTTACGAGATCGACCCACAGCTTGTGGAAACAAACACACGAAAGTCACAGAAGGGTTCAAAATCGAAAAGGCCCGAGATTGTTCCCGCTCAAACTCCAACTGTTCGAAAATTACTCTCTCAGTTGCAACAGCTGAAGTCAGATGCTCTATTCGACGAAGACGAAGCAGATGCAAAGTGGCCAGCCAGGCGCAATCAAATCGCCCAGAACCAAGCAGAGAAACGGCAGCGAAACGGCATACAGCCCCAGGTTTCACAAGGGCAAGAAGAAGACGATGAGTCTCAGCCTCCCAAATCTATGGGAGCTGGAGTACCAGCAACTGAAGCATCCCCAGCTGCGAGTCAAGACGAGGAGGATATGGATTTACTCGGTGAAATGTTTTCTGCAGTTCCTGACTCGCCACCGAAATCAGAACCAAGACCCAACAGCGCACGTTCTGCCGATGTGACGATACGCGACTTTGGCAAAGCAAGCGGGTTATCTCCTCGCAAAGTGCTCGAAGAGGCAGTTCGCTCAAGGTATACGACAAATGATCACCATTTTGAATGTATTGGCTAAACATCATTAGGGATTCTGTTGCGCGTTTGTCTTACGCAGTCATCTCACCTACTGTGTACACTTGCCGGCATTCACTTACCATCACTTGGTCAAAGGATATCGATGTCGAATACGATACCGAGATTGCAGGAGTGATTACGACCCCTTATAGAAGACAAATTACATTCGCGGCAACCGACATTGCAACCGTGTCCGCTGAGCAAAGCGAGAGCTACATCTCAGTCGTTGCACTCTTCTCCATCTCTATTGCCTCGCCGAAGGATGAAAAAATTCATCTACGACTGCCACCAAACTGGAGAGAACTATATAGAGAATTTATTGAAAGTCGAAAAACGCGTCTGGATTCGGCAGATCGCGATGCTATAAAGCGCTATCGAGCATTCGTCCAGGATCAAGTTGAAAACGAAGAGTCGGATGGTGTTGTTTTTACGAATCGCTTCAAGATGCGCAAACAGGCCGCTACAGGCTCCAGTGGATCAAACTCGGGGTACAACACGCCAATGTGCCAACATGAGAGGCTTGAAGAGCTATGGGCTGCCAAAGTTTGTGCCCCCTCATACCAACACATGCTTATTGGCCGATCAAACCTTCCAGTATTTGGTTTCAAGGAGTCCATTTTGTCTACCGTGAACATGAACCAAGTCACCATAATTTGCGGTGAAACTGGGTGTGGAAAGAGTACGCAAATTCCAGCCTTTGTTCTTGAACATGAGCTTGCACAAGGCAAGGCATGTAAAGTCTACTGTACTGAGCCCCGACGAATCTCCGCTATTTCGCTTGCACAACGTGTGAGCGAGGAGCTGGGCGAGGGGCCGAAGGACCTCGGGACTATGCGCTCACTTGTCGGTTACGCAATTCGACTTGAGTCCAGAACGTCGTCACAGACTCGTCTAGTGTATGCAACTGTAGGTGTTGTACTGCGCATGTTGGAGTCGTCGGGGTCTCTACAAGAGGTTACGCATTTGATCATTGATGAGGTCCACGAAAGGTCCATTGACACGGACTTCCTCCTGGTCATTCTACGGTCGCTGATGGTGCATCGGCCTGAACTAAAAGTGATATTGATGAGTGCTACCGTTGATGCCGCCAAATTCTCACGATACCTCAACGACGCACCGATCTTAACAGTGCCTGGTCGCACCTTTCCAGTGCAGACACGATACCTTGAGGATGCAATTGAGCTGACGCACTATACGGGAGCATCTGAGCAGAACACCAACACTGCTACCAGCGACAACGACGAGGATGATGAAGTCACTAGTGACAAATCTGGCATTCCTAGCAAACTCCCTGGTTACAGTGCTGCAACGCGCAATGTGCTCTCCAACTACGATGAATACGCCATTGACTACGATCTGATTACCCGACTTATTGAAACTGTCGCCTATGACCCGCAACTGAGCCGCTTTAGCAGCGCCGTTCTTGTCTTTCTGCCAGGTATAGCTGAAATCCGCCAACTAAATGATATTCTGGCTGGCCACCCTTCGTTCAAAGCCGATTGGTATGTGTATCCATTGCACTCTACAATCTCAAGCGAGGACCAGCAGGCTGCATTCCTGATTCCTCCACCTGGTGTGCGCAAGATTGTGCTCGCGACAAATATTGCAGAAACCGGAGTGACAATCCCGGACATTACGTGTGTCATCGACGTTGGCAAGCACAAGGAAATGAGATTTGACGAACGGAGGCAACTCTCACGTCTGACGCAGTCGTTCATCTCAAGAGCCAACGCGAAGCAGCGTCGCGGACGTGCAGGCCGTGTCCAAGAGGGGTTATGCTTCCATCTATTTACAAAGTATCGTCACGATAACTTGATGGCTGAACAACAGACACCGGAGATGCTGAGACTATCACTCCAAGATCTGGTCATGCGTGTGAAGATTTGCAAGCTGGGAGATATTGAGGCAACACTTGCTCAAGCGCTCGACCCACCCTTGTCCAAGAACATCCGACGTGCCATTGATGCACTTGTGGAGGTTGACGCGCTCACACCAAGTGAAGAGCTTACGCCACTTGGTCGCCAAATTGCAAAGCTTCCATTAGATGCACACCTAGGCAAACTCGTACTGCTAGCCTCTAACTTTGGTTGTGTCGACGTTGCCATTACCATTGCTGCAATCCTATCTTCCAAGTCTCCCTTTGTGACCCCTTTTGGTGCAAAGCAGCGCGCTGATACAGCACGCCTGGGGTTCAAGAAAGGCGACTCAGATCTACTAACAGCGTACAATGCGTACAAAGCATGGAAATCTGTATGCACAACCGCCGGCCGATCAGAAATGCAATTCTGCCACAAGAACTTCCTCAGCGCCCAGAACCTAGGCAACATCGAGGATCTCAAAGCCCAGCTCCTCTCATCCCTCGTAGAAGCAGGCTTCGTTCAACTAACGCAAGACGAACGCCGAGCCCTGAACCGCTACAGAAGCACACCGCGCCACCGCGTCTTCGTTAACGTACCACCCCAATACAACACCCACTCCGACAACGACCTCCTCGTCAACTCGGTCATCGCGACAGCCTTTTACCCCAAGATGCTCACGCGCGAGGGTAAGGGATGGCGCAATATATCCAACAACCAGACGGTCAGCCTCGCACCCACATCGGTCAATAAAGGCTCGTCAACGGCACACTTCTTATCATACTACCACATCATGCAGTCCAGCAACAAATTCTACAACGCCCACTCGACATCGATTGCGTACCCTTTGGCCATGATCCTCATGGTCGCTGCGGATCTCGATTTCAAACTGCACGCTGGCGTAATAAGTCTACCGGGTAACGTGGTACGGTTCTCAGTACGAGAATGGCGTGCTGCCGTCGGCCTGAAAGTGCTGAGGCGTAGGGTCAAGGAGATTTTGGCGGGTAGTTGGAAGAATCCTGCAAGGCAACTGAGTCATCGTGAGCAAGAGTGGTTGGAATTGTTTTTTAGGATCTTTAAGCAAAGGTTTGAGAGGGAAGAAAGGGTTAGGGAGAAGGCCGCTGGAAAGGCGAAGTAGATGGGGAGGTCAGATAGAAAGCAAGATTTGGCGATGACAATGTCAATGTCAATGGCAATGGATTTTTTTTGGCACCAGCAATGTTTAACATTCATGCTGTCTGTATGTGTTTTTGCTTGAATGAGATCAATCGCAAAAAAAGGGTATGTGTATACGTATGTAGAGAGGTGGTTTCTGCTCGTTGGGTTTATACAGATGGATTCTCAAACTCTGCTTTGCCATCTTTGATGGTGGCATATCGCACTGTGCCAGATGCATCTGTATTTGGTATAGGTGCCTTTGTGCCTTGTTCGCCAATCGACTTGATCTCCTCCTTGATCTTCCTCGTCACGGCGTCTTCTACGGCGCCAGGCGGGCTATCGGCAATCTCATCGACGTCTCTTAGTGTGAGAACGTCACTGATGCGTGAAGCACGCGACTGGACGAGCATGGTGGTTGGGCCTTCGAAGCGAAGGAAGAGCTGGACAATGTCAGTTGGTATGTCCAGTAAATTGCGTAGGTCGTGTGAAAACGTACCCTGTCTCCCCAGACTGTCCTCCGCATCCATGTCTTAAGGGTGTGGTAGGTGGTGGCTAGCGTGCGCCATGTAGCCGTCTTGCTCATCGTTCTGAAAAACTGAGTGTTCTGGACCAGCGAGCCGAAACCCAGGTCTGGAATTTGGAATCGTACATTGGACGACTTGAAGCGGAAGGGGGCAGGTGGGGTATTGGAGGCTGTGTATGCTACCACGTTGCTGCGTAGTGGAGGTTAGTCAAAAAATGGTGGATGATGGCGGTTGCTCAATGCGAAAGTTGACATACCTAGGGTGGGCTACGTAGCTCTCGCCAGCCTTGACGTTAACCTGGTAAATCTGACCATTTCCTGTTAGCGCGAGTAGGCCCCGGCCTGTGATGTATGTGTTTCCCCAGTGTGCCAGGCCAAGCTTGACGTTGTATTGCGGCTTCAGTTTCAATGTGAGACCGGTCCACGCAAGAAGTGCCTGTCTTTGGCTGATGATCCAGTCATCCCTCCCATCCAGATTTACTGAAACAATGCTCGATATCGGGGTCTTGGTGGAGATGAGTGCTGTGACGGGGCTGGTCGACGACACTTTCTGATAGAGGAACGGAATGCCAACGGGCGTGCGCTGAAAAGGCTCGAGGATTGACAAGGTAGAGAGGGTATTTTCCGACTTGCCGCTGAGGCCAACGAGGGTGCCGCGACGGGTGTAGAGCGTCTGCGAGGCTGAAAGGGAGACGGAGAGGAGGGAGAAGGGTGTGCCGATGACGTCGAAGCGGGCGTCTGAGCAGGCCGAGTATTTTAGCAGGGTCGCCTCGCTAAGGTCACAGAGGAATGCATACCGGGCGTGTGCATGGGCGTGGCGGTGCCCTCAATATTGACTGCCTGCTGCAGGCTTGGTTCTAGCGACGGGCTGGTGGCCGAGATGTTGATGCATCGCGCCGCAATTGACGAGCGACCAGCGGGTGCGCATGTGCGGGCCAGGGTCGCCCAGGGCGAGGCAGCCGATCGTAACATGGCTGTGCCGGGCAATTGGCGTGTATGTGTGGGTGTCGAGATGGGTTGTTGGAGGTGTAGTAGCAGCAGTAGTAAGCCCAATGGCAGTTAATATTATTATTAGCAGTAAGTATCGGCCGGAATTAATTAGTCGTTATGATGCAAGCTCGCCCGCTCGCCGCAAACGCGCTAGACAAGGTGGGATGGGCTGCATCCATGTCTCGTCGGCTTCTCCAGGTACTCTTCATATGACGTGCTCGTCTTCCTCTCTTCCGCCACTTTTTGTTCCAGCAATTGAAAATCCACACAGGCCTTCTGTTCATTTCCTTTAATCCGGGCGTTTCTAACATGTCAGTGCCGTCATGTTAATTCCACCTCTTGCCCGCGCCGCTTGTCGGCCGGGCCTCCACGCATCCACGCTTCGCCTTCACCCTGTACACCACGGCATCCGCGTCTTCACCTCGTCTCCTCTCCATAGAAAAGATGCTCATGGCGAGCGGCCAAAGCCGGGCGCTCAGCCTGCACTCGAGGCTACCAAGCCCGCAGCCAATGCGACCACCACAAAACCCAAAGTCGCAAAGGCAGACCCATTGCTTCAAGAACAGGTCTTGACCAACAAGGAACAGCGCAAGGCTGACTGGGCCATTATCAAGGAGATGTCGCAGTACCTCTGGCCAAAGGACAATATGGGCACGAGGTTCAGGGTTGGGCTGAGTGTGGGGCTACTGGTTGGCGCAAAGTTGCTTAACGTGCAGGTCCCCTTTTACTTCAAGAGCATTGTAGACGCCATGAACATAGATTTCGCTGCTGTAGGCGGTACTGCGACTACTGTGGCAGGCTCCATGATTATCGCTTGTAAGCTAGACCCGGCAATGCGTACTCGTCCCGTTTTGGCTGAGACTATGACCAGACGGCTTGACCCGTATCGGCGCAACCGTATCCCAAGAACTGCGAAACGCTGTCTTTGCCAGTGTTGCTCAAAAGGCCATTCGCAAGGTGGCTTGCAGTGTTTATGAACATCTACTTAGGTTGGATCTGAGTTTCCATCTATCGAGGCAGACAGGAGGCCTAACAAGGGCCATTGATCGTGGTACAAAGGGCATCAGTTTCTTACTAACTGCCATGGTCTTTCATATATTCCCCACGGCACTAGAAATCTCACTTGTATGCGGTATCCTGACCTACCAATATGGCTGGCAGTTTGCCCTCATCACCGGCACTACCATGACTGCTTACTCTGTCTTTACCATCATGACCACCTCGTGGAGAACAAAGTTTAGGAAACAGGCCAACGCCGCCGATAACAAGGCAGCTACCGTCGCTGTCGACTCTATGATAAACTATGAAGCTGTTAAGGTACTTCTCACGAACAAGTTGTCCATTATCCTGTATTAACATGTGCAGTACTTCAACAATGAAAAGCACGAAGTCAAGCGTTACGACAAGGCCCTTCAGGACTACGAGAGAGCTTCTATCAAGGTTGCCACTTCCCTGGCTTTCCTCAACTCAGGCCAAAACATCATCTTCTCCTCTGCTTTAACTGCCATGATGTATCTCGCTGCCAACGGCGTCGCAACCGGTCAACTCACCGTCGGCGACCTAGTCATGGTCAACCAACTCGTCTTCCAACTCTCCGTCCCCCTAAACTTCCTCGGCTCCATGTACCGCGAACTCCGCCAGAGCCTCCTCGACATGGAAACCCTCTTCAACCTGCAAAAAGTAAACGTAACCGTCAAAGATAAGCCCAACGCCCCTCCCCTCGTCCTCAAGACCGGCGAAATCAAATTCGAAAACGTATCCTTTGGCTACCGTCCCGACCGTCCCATCATCAAGAACCTCACCCTGACCATCCCCGCCGGCAAAAAAGTCGCAATCGTGGGTCCTAGCGGCTGCGGAAAATCCACCATCCTCCGCTTGCTATTCCGCTACTACGATCCACAGGGAGGTCGTATTTTGATCGACGGCCAGGACATCCGAGACGTCAATTTGGAGAGTCTGCGCCGCGCAATCGGTGTGGTACCGCAAGATACGCCGCTCTTCAACAATACGATCCAGCACAACATCCACTACGGCAATCTAGAGGCCACGCAAGACCAAGTCCGTGAAGCGGCGCGACGGGCCCGTATTGACGAGACGATTGCTCGGTTCCCGGATGGCTACAACACCATGGTTGGCGAGCGCGGAATGATGATTAGCGGGGGTGAGAAACAGAGACTCGCCATTGCGCGATTGGTATTGAAGGATCCGCCGCTCTTATTTTTCGACGAAGCTGTAGGTCCCCCACTTCTTCCTCCCCCTCTCCCCTCTTTTTTCCCTTTTCTATCGCTAACAAAACGAAACATTAGACTTCAGCACTGGACACCCACACAGAGCAAGCACTTCTGTCCCACATCAACTCCTTGGTCAGAGAAAAGAAGCGGACGTCGGTTTTCGTGGCGCACCGACTTCGCACGATCTACGACTCTGATGTTATTATTGTGCTGAGTGAGGGCGGGGTTGCGGAGAGTGGGACACATCAACAGCTTGTTGATAAAAGTGGGCTGTACACTGAGCTGTGGAGTGCGCAGGAGACAATGTTTGTGGACGAGGAAGCGGAGGAGGAGGGCGAGGGTGAGGTGAAGAAGTAATGATGCGGGTGAAATGCCAAAAAAAGAAAACTTGACCTTTTGTTAAATGAATGGTTTGAATGTGGGTTGACTGAACCTCTTAGTGATTTTTTTTTTACATTCATGACCAAGATCCACATCGCTGCACCTGCTCACTGACATTGTGATTTTTCCATATGCCTTTCCTAGAGGGTCCCGACGCCATAACTCCCTCTCATTCAAAGGGCTTATTCGCGTAACACAACCCAGCAACTTCCCTCCTCTACTTACTCCGCCACCTCCGCTGCAATCTTCAAAATCTCCTCAACACTCTTCCTCGCATTCTTGGGATCCTTGGCGACACTCTGCCAAATCTCTCCATGTCTCGGTTCCGCCAACGCCGCTTTGGCCAGAGTATCCTGCAACTTCTCCTCAGTCCCGTGTTGCAGCAGAAACTTGTAATACCACACCCACGCATCACCAAAGTCGCTGTCATGCGTAACGGCTTTGACAAACCACGTAGCCGCTTTATCAAGACGGCGCTCAGCCCAGAAGATGCGGCCAACAACACAGAAAAGCAAGGCGTCTTTTTCGACTTTCTTGATGGCTTCGAGGGCGCGGGGTTTGCGTTGTGTGCGGGATTCGAGGTGCATGATTTTTTCTGCCCAGAGCAACCCGGATTTGGGGCATTGCTGGAGGGCCGAGGCCATGAGTTGCTGGGCTGAGCTGGTATTGTTTTGGCGGCGCTCGAGGCGCACTTGTTCGAGGAGTATATGCTCGGATTTTGGGTTTTGCTGTCGGCCACGGTCGAGGGTTGAGCGGGCCTTGACGATGGCGCCTTGTTTGACTTGGAGGCGGGAGAGGAGGATGAAGAGGACGGGGGCTTTGGGGGCTGCGCGAGTGCCGATGTTGAAGGCTTCGTGGGCTTCGGGGAGTTTGGAGAGTTGCTCGTAGACTTGGCCCTTGATTGCGTGGAGCTTCCAACTGCCTGGCCAATTTTGCAATCCTTGGTTGCAGATATCGATGGCCATCTCGAAGTTTCCTAGTTGGCGCTCAAGGACCGCGGACTTCATGTAGATACGATCTGTGGCTGCAGATTCACGCGCTACTTGCAGGAAGCTACGTGCCTGTTCGTAGTTGCCAGCATCCACCTCAAAGTCGACTGCACGGGTGTAAAGCATCTCATTACCTGGGAGTGCCTCGAAACTTCGGCCCAGTACTTTGCGAGCTCCTTCGGGGTCACCTGACTGCCACATTTCTCGAGCATAAAGTAGCCAAAGCGATTCTGACGTGGGGCAGGCATTGACGGCCCGTTCAAGTACGCTCAGTAAGGTGTCCATGGTACCATGGTGCTTCTCGAGGTCGGCAAATGCATGCCAAATGGTTGTGCTGTAGGGGAATACGGCAACGGCAAATCCTAGAATAGCCCTGGCCGTCTCTGGCTTGTTCCGGTTCAAGACGCTTCTTGCATCCTCCAGCCAAATATCTCGGCGTTCGTCATCTTCGTCAAGACCCCATCCAACAGTTGCCTTGATAATAGCAGTTGCCGTTCCCTTGTCACCCTGCTCCTCGCAGATTTCTGCCTGTGTAATCCATTCTTCTCGCTTGATCATTGCATTCTCTTTAATAAGGGACTTCACAGCTCGTGTCATGATTGTGTCCAGCATCTCCACCTTTCCCAACTCTTCCTGAAGTCGGCATGCATGTATCCAAATGGCCCAACTGGTGGGGATAGCTTTGCGGGCTTTGTTGAGAATTTGTTGTGCGGCCTCTGGTTCTGACACACGCGCATATGAGATCCACAACTCTTCAGATAGCGGGACAGTCTCGGTCGCTTTGGCGAACAAAAGTCGTACAGCGTCAAGCTCCTCGGTATCGTTGATTAGCGTTTTCCACAACTCCACGCTCTGAGGGTTGTGATCCAAGGCCTGCCGAGTGACTTTCTTTCGCGCCGCAGGTGTCTGCTCCAGGTCGATTGCTGCCTGCCACAACTTAACGGCCTTTGTGTTTTGTTTGATACCATTTGCTGCGATGACCTTTGCGTTGTGGAGGTTGTCGCGGTTCAATCGAATCGCTTCCTCCCAGACTACGACAGATCGAGGGCAAAGCTCACAACCTCGCGCAATGACCTTCTTAGCAGTATGAATCTTTCCAGCCACCTCTTCTAAGCGCGCTAGTGCAACATATCCAGGGCCATTGTGTACGTTGGTCTTGACAGCAGACTCTAGAAGCACACGCGCCCGATTGATGTCCTCTACCGGTACCTCTTCACCCATGGCTTCTTTCTTGCTGAGGGCAGTCATGTATCCCTTGGGATCTACCGACGTTGCTGTGCCAGAAGTTGTCGATGTCTGGGCACCGGGTGCACTGGCTGCCGAGTCGAGTCGTACTGTGAGGGCGGAAAGTTGGGCGGCACCAATACTTGCGAGATTGGTCGTCATGCCATCGGCGTCTCCTGTGGATATCGATGTATCGAGTTCGCCACTCTTGGATGCGGCAGCCAGAACGCTGTCTGGGACTGCATAAGATCTGGCGTTGGCCATGCGGGCTTCACGCGCACGCTTGGCTTTACCCGTCATATCTCCGACCTCAGGCAGGGCTGCCCATTCTTCTTCAGACACGCCACCAAGAGCGCGTTTTAGATCGGCGAATTGAAGTTGGATCTTGGGGTTGTTGCGTTCATATTCTTCGCGTTCTTTCTGTTCTCGGGCTTCCCTACGGCGGACACAATCGGCATCTGTTCGTGGAAAAAAACACGATGAATACTTCGACGGTAAAGATAGAGGGAAGGGGCAGTGGAAAAGAAACAAGGGGGTACTAACCTTCTGGCTCTGCGACGTTTGTCCATTTTCTCATCAACTTCTTGGTATATGCGATCTGCCTCGTCATCCTCCTTGTCGTAGTTCATACCACTTGAGAAGAGGCCAACTTCGTTATCGGGGTCCTGAAACCGGTCTTCGTCTTCATCCCTCTCTTCTTCCTTCTTTTCGGTAACACCATATGCAGATGGGGCAGCTTGGCCTAGCGATGCGGCGCGCTTTGCTAACATCTCCTTCATCTGCTCTTCAGACGGACCCTCACGAGCTGGACCGAGATCGCTTCGGGTTGTAAAGCCCGTAGCTCCTCTACCCAATCCAGCCACATAATTCTCAGGCGCCGGCATCGACAGGAAGTCGCGTCGACTCATGGTGGCGGTATTTGTGCAGTTTTCAGATATAAATGGTTATTGGGCCCTGAGCAGGACAGATGGGCAGGATGCGCCAAAGACGACAGCAGTCTGAGGCAGAGTAGTATGCAATTGCCAAGTTTGGTGTTTGAAGCGGCGCTGAGGTGACGCGACGTCGATAATAATTTGAGACTAGGTTGACGCGCATCACGTGCACCCATCACAGCTCCAATCACGCTAGCCCAAAAGGTAAGTTTGCGACCGGCTGTTTCTTTACCTACGATCAATTGAGAGTCAGATGCATAATCGTTGTGTTGATGCCAGTAAAATCGGAAATGAAGATGTGTTGCAATATCTAACTTGCGAGACAGACTGTATGAGCGAGAGGAAGACATCTTTGATTCCAGAAGTAATGCATGATCGTAACGCTCATGCTTCGTAGGTTGAGTTCCTTGCCATGATGATGTCTACGACATCGTAACGTGCATTCCCATGATGGTCCGACTAGACTTGTACTCAGTTGTATTTCACATATATTCAAGCAGCGTGGTTTTCCCTATCATGGACATGCTCAAGGCGCAGCAGTTTGAGGTTCTGGCGCTTTCCCATTGGCAGCGTGGAGGGCATGGTGCGGAGATATGGGTGGCAGTGGTGGAGCTGGCTCTTCAGCCGCAGCTACTGTATCGCCCTTCAGGGACCGCCCACTACAAGACATTAGTTTACAAGCAGATAAGTAGTGCATGGGTCTTGCCTTTTTGTTTTCCTCAGCTTCCCTCCAAACCACTTCCTGAGACTCCGACTTGTGGATGGCCGTTCGGGCTCTGGGTCAGGGGACATATCTGACTGCCATACACTGCTCGTCTGACTGTGTGGGCTGAGCAGACTAGCCTCTGGTGTTGTGTCATCATCCTCGACTGGCGGAGCCCACCTTTCGACATCGCCGTTGACTACCACGAACCAGGCCAGCTTTTCTCCTGGTGCGACCTTATCCCGCAGTTCAGTGATGGCAGTGCGTTGGTCGTCGGCTATCTCAGCGCCCTGAACTTCCTCTATATCTACCCCGAGCTTAACTTCGTGCACAGTGTCACAGACATATGCGTGGGGCTGGTCTTTGACAGAAAAGTCGTCGGGATCGTACTGCTCAATGAACTGCAGGTTCGGCAGCTTGGCCATTGTTTCTGGCCATTGGTCCGTGAAGTTCTGCGTCATACAAGCAATTGTCGCAGGGGCCATGAGCCACTCCGGCGCGGCATCGTCGAGGTTCTGGAGAATAATGTGTATGCGAATCTGTGCACGCGGCCACCTAAACCCATGTACAAGCCAGGTGGGCATGTCGGGACACTACGCGTAGCCGAGTCGCAACTTGAAAGGAAAACGTGCCGTGGGCGGGATAGAGTGTTGAGAAGTGGGTTTGAAGGAAGCAGCAGATTTCGGAGAGTGGATGCAAGTAAGCATGGACAGACATAGTAGACAAGGCGCTCAACAGACTCAGGCGAACAGGTCGTACATGATTGTTTGCAAGCCAGGGTCAAGTTCCGAGGAGAGGGTTCTGGCGTGGTCTAGGCAAAGCCTGTCGACCGTGGGCGACTTGACTGTACGGATACAGGCGCCAGGAAAAAGGAAAAAGGCAGCGAATGCGAGACGAGACGGCACAGTGACCTAGCAATAGGTCAAACCGCGACAAGAGCAATGGATCCCGATTGGGTTTACATAATACCTGAGTACGCACATACACGGTTGCTGTGCCGAGAGGGTTGCGGGGGGAAGTCGGGACTGGCACGGGGATCAGGAGAGCTTGCGACGATCCATTGCAAGCCTCCGTCCAGCCCCGCCCACGCTAATGCAACGTCGCTCCCCATGGCAAGTATACTGACGATCACATACCACAGTGTACTGTGTGCATGACGCGATGGAAACACCAGCCTGAACCATATTCACTCCACACCGTCCGGACGTGGCATCATGCCTCTGTAGGTCCTCCCTCTTGTGCCACACTACGCCCAAGGTTCTAATGAGCACACAGGCACCTACTCGGCAAGAAGGTATGCGATGCGACCCCCAATTCGCGTTGGGCCAGCCCTCACTCATCCCTTAGTCATGGAACGTCTACAACGCCGACAATGTGGCGCGCGTCAAGGCCGACGAGGCCGCCGCCGCCGCCCGCGAAGCTGCCCATGAGCAGCGCATGCAAGAGCTCGACGCCCAACGACGCGTCGCCATTCTACGTGGTGAAACGCCCCCACCACTGCCCGAGGAGGCCTCGCCCAACAATCCAGATACGCGGGCTTCGAAGAACAGAGATAAGCGCGGCTATGGCCCAAAGAGGAGGAAGCTTGCCGGTGAGGATGATACCGACATGGATATCCGCCTGGCCAAGTCCATCACAGCCCCGGATGGCCATGGCGATGACAAGCACGATGCTAAAATATTGAAACTACGAAGCACAGCCAGTGATGCTCCTCTGCATGACCATGCCGGTCACATCGACTTGTTCCCCGTCGACATGAAGGAGACCCTCAAGCGCGAAAAGAATGCTGAGGTAGAGAAGGAGAAGCGCAAAAAGGAAAGGGCTTTGGAAGACCAATACACCATGCGCTTCTCGAATGCTGCTGGAAAAGGCGGAATGGAACAGCCCTGGTACGCGACTCAGCAGAAACTCTCGCTGGATCGCGGCAAGGACTCAGACAGCGCACACGATATAGCAGCATACCAAGGCTTTGTAAGCAAAGACATATGGGGCAACGAAGATCCACGACGCAAGGAGAGGGAGCAAGCACGCATATCATCCATCGACCCTTTTGCTTTTATGCAACAGGCCCAAGCCCAGCTGAAAAAGGCTAAACGCGATAAGAAACTATTGGCCGAGGAGCGGGATAGAGAGTTGCGAGAACTGCGAATGACGCAAGAGCAGGAAGAAGGTAGGAGCAGACATCACAAGCGGAAAAGAAAAGACGATCACAATGGCAAGACCCGCGATCGCGACTCTGCCCCCTCTTCACGACACAGGCACCATCACAGAAGTCGGAGCCGTAGCAGGGACCGACGTCACCACAAATCTTCACAGCGTAGCGAGAGGCGACGGAGTCGTAGCAGAAGTAGAGACTGGGACCGAGATCGAGATTGTGATCGAAACCGTGATCGTGATCGTGATCGTGATCGGCACAAACACCGCGATCGCTCTCTCGAAAGGCGTGAAAGGTCGAGGACGAAGTAGCGTCAGAGTATCTAGATGAAGCCATGAATTACATGAGGAGAAACCGGGTCCCAGTCTGCGGCATAGTTGGTAATGAACAGATTAATGTCACTCTCATCACTCCCCGTCTTTGAAAGTTTACTGCATCTTTGACAGCTCATCGGCCAATTTTTCCAAGCATGATGAATCTATGAACTGGTTATGCAAAGTATAGTGACAGGAATAATTTCTCGTTCTACATTTAGAATATAGATTCGACGATAGATATTGACTATTTGTCAAAACAACTAGATTAGATCGAAGTATAATCCAGGTCTGTCTCAGGTTGTACCGTTCCTGGCTTTACAAGAAGAAGGAAAGAAAGTACGTTGAAAGTAAGTATAATGGCTTATGTACACCATTTTACGGAATTTGTATCATCTTCAGTTTTCAGTAATTATGGACATGGAAATCAAACAGCTTGTTTTACCTTTTTGTACCGTGCAAACAGGCTCAGAGTATTGTATTTCTGTTTGTTTATCCAGGCAAGATGAAGAAAAGGTTGTGAATTTTGAATCTCTGTGGATTGCCGTTGGAGTAGCGAGGAAAACAAAGGAAGATCATGACGAAGATCAACCTACCACATGGAGAAGATGCATTTTAGAAATCGTGGATTTTCAAATTTTATGCCTAGTTTCATAGGTACAAGAATGGGGTATATTGCACATGAAAAAAAACGATCTCTGCGTATCTGCATGGTAGAAGGAAACCCCCCCCC